>JASKGO010000541.1:0-55734 GCA_030556065.1 Holobus sp. GC000080
TATTAAATTACAATATTTTTGTTTAAACCTTGAAGGATTTAATATTAAAAAAGCGCATTGCAAAGTTCCTAAGAATAATTTGAAAAATTTGATATCTTAAGATCCATTTACTGGAAAGAATTCATAAAAAATGTCGAAGAAGAAATATAGCCATAGCAAAGATATTTAAAATTGCCACAGAGAAATTACTTTTAAATACTAATAAATATTGACAGAAGGAATGCAAAATGTAAAGCCAACTTTAAAAAGAATTCAAACGGCAAACATGAGCAATCTTGATTTATGGAAAGCTCCTTGCTGGACAGTGGACAGCGCCAGCAAAACACTTGGCAAAATGTGAAATTAACATTCTATTCATTATTATTTAATATAGTTAAACCAAGCGCACGTACGTTTAACTAACACAAAATTTAACATTTAAGTAATGGGTTTTAAAGGAAATCCATGAAATTAACAATAAAAGTAAAAGTGGCGAACGCGTAATGAACGCAATTAGTTTTATAACATAAACAAAGTGAATTGCAAAGGGGGCTACCGTTGTTGTTAGTGGTTAGTCTGCAAAGACTCGACGTTGTAAACGAATATAATGAGGACTATAGAAAATGGAAGATAATTGACCAAAAGAAGTAATTTGGAACTTGAAAGACGCATTAAGGCAATATACGCGCTGGATGCGTCTTCTAGACACTGGTCTATTAAACGAAACACACTCAACTTCTTCTCCGGGTAATTATCCTCGGAGAGTGAACCTACTTAGTTGGTATTGGATGTACGAGCGGCGCATCGATGGATGATGCACTCAGGCACATACGCACACACTCAAGCACACACCAACACACTCACACACGTACTAGCGTACACATTTCGACATATGTGCGTTGAAAAAGCAGCGGAAAAGTTGCGCCGATGGCTTACCAACCAACAGACTCACGAAACACGTAAAATATTTTTCCAGCACACAAACACAAGAAGAGGGAACACTTGTGCTTCAAGTAATGCATTCGTATGTGTGTGTGACTGTGTGTCTGTGTCTGGTTGTGTGTTGTTGGCTAGAGAAGACGTAGTGTGTTGGTTGGATGATGATGATGGATCCGGCAGCCGCCTCAAATCCGCTCTGCTGTTCTCTCCTCGCGCAACAAATGTATTCTTTCTTCTGCGCGTTCTTCTTCTTATTTCCACACCACAATGACATAGCGTGCCTCTATCATTACCTCCAGCTCACAATCCTAAATTATACAGTCGGCCGCATTTTTCTCGTAATTATTATTTGGATTGTGCTCGCTTTTCTTGGCGCAGAGACCTTCACGTTCGTTCGCCCGAAAACAAGAACACGCCGGAGCCGAGGATGAAGAGGAGGATGAAGTAAAGAAAAAAAAAACAATAATATTAGCACCGGTGGTCACTTGCAATCATATTCTTCTTTATGATTACTGCATGTTCGGCGGCAAGGTAAAAAAGGGCAGCGCAGACGTCGTCCTCGTCGGCTTTACCGTTTGCAAGCATCCGAAGTTCGAATCGTTGCTTTGATGCCGCTCTGTTGCTGCTACTACGAAAACCGAATTCACTAATTGATATTATTATTTTGCAATAACTCGCTAATGATTGTGCCACTGCTTGTCTCTCTAAATTCGAATTTATGTGTTTTCGGTGCATCGCTTTTTTTCGTTTCTTTTATCTCATTATTGGCAGCTATCCTACAAAACAATTTTAGTATTTTCAAAAATATATTTTATAAGCCGAAATTCCCCTATAAAACTCCTATTTCAAATATATCAAAAAGAAAGAAATTATAGATATCTGAGAGGTACTTTACATAAATTTTTACAATTGAATTTTGAAGAATTAAATAATCAGTTCTT
This sequence comes from Holobus sp. GC000080, assembly GCA_030556065.1. Taxonomy (NCBI): domain Eukaryota; kingdom Metazoa; phylum Arthropoda; class Insecta; order Coleoptera; family Staphylinidae; genus Holobus; species Holobus sp. GC000080. Next base: position 1,860 of record JASKGO010000541.1, read on the forward strand.
GTATTTGAGCGTCCTATTTAAAATATATGGTGACTGCATTAGTCAAGCAAGGGACTGCTAGTCGAGCGACGAGCCCTTCAAACTGAAATTCTTATATTATTTTTGATCTAATAAAGCTATTGCAACAATTGTATTATCATATTATAGATAATTCAATGTGTTATTCATTTTATATCTCATTTATATCATATTAGGTTCTGTTTAATTCGACCAAATTATTAAATACCAAAATAAAACACCTTATGTAGAAATTGATAAATGCTAAAATTAAATAACGTTTAAAAATAACCAAAGGTAATGTGATAATTAGATGTAAAATACTGAAAATATTTTTTAAATCCGTTCGTTATTATTTCAATCAAATTTTCAAAACTTCTTTGTACATCGGAGCGTCCCATTTAAAATACTTGGTTACTCGGAGACTTCCACGTTAGGTCAGGCGACGAATCTGCACAAAAAGTTAGATAACTTTTGAACTAACAAAGATATTGGAACAATTTTTGTGTCAAAATAAAGAGAATGAAATTTGCCATTTTAATTACGTCTGCTTGTTTAATTAAAATTCTTTATTATAATAAATAAACTAAATTTAAAAATAAAACTACCTGTATAAAAATAGATAATTGCTAAAGTTTAACAACAATTAAAATGAATCACAGGGAATTTAATTAGAATTAATATACCGAAAGCATTTTTTAAATTAGTTCATTAGTTTTATTTTTACAACAAAATTTGTAAAACTGTTTTGTGCAATTGAGCGTTCCATTTAAAATACATGGAGACTCGGTGACTTCAGCGTTAGGTCAAACGACGAATCCGCAGATAAAGTTTATTAACTTTTGAACTAATTAATGTACTGAAACAATTTTGATCTCAAATTAAAGATAATTAAGTGTGTTATTTATTTTGCCGCTATTTGTTTTATTCCAATTTTTTATTACAATAAATAAATAAAATTTAAAAATAAAACTCCCTGTATAAAAATAGATCATTGCTAAAGTTTATCAATAGTTAAAAATAATCACAAGGAATTTAATTAGAATTAATATGCTGAAAGCAGTTTTTAAATCAGCTCATTAGTTTTATTTTTACAACAAAATTTGTAAAACTGTTTTGTGCATTTGAGCGTCCCATTTAAAATACTTGGACGAAGAAAAACATTAAAAACTTTAAATTTAGTTATGTTAATGTAACAATTTTAGTGTCATTTTAAAGAGTTTAAAAATCAGAAAAATATAAAATTAATTTAATCATTTTACTAAATTAGGAATTAGGACTGATATAATTAGCAGTATTTTAATATTAAAATTACCAAAATCAGAGCAATATTTTTATAACAATTTTTCTAAAAGTACTTTTTGTGTCAGAACGGCTTGTTTAATATACAATTGGAAGAGATCATGCGATTCAAAGAAAACCATTTAAAAAAATTTGAAGATTTTTTTTAAACAATAGATATTTTATTAATTTTATTAATGTCAGAAGAAAACATAAGTTGTTTATTCATAAAACTCGACTATAAAAAATCATTTTGTACAACATTGTTGTTCTTGAAATGAATGCAATTATTTAGCAATAACTCACTTATATATGATAATATAATGCCACTGCTTTTCGTTGCCGCATTTACATACACATATAAACGTTGTCTTTACATATAAATATCCTGCGAGCGAGTATTATTATTTCCTTTGGCCAACGCCAACGTATAAAATATGTCCTTTGAATCTTTCCTTGTTCGCCTCACCACTCACTCACTTCTCTTCTTATAAGAGGAATGTTTTATTGCGTCTCTTCCTGGGACGTTGTAAATTTACTTCAAGTTAGTGCACTCTTGCACTTATCGCGTTTATATGCTCGTTTCGCTTTGTGTTAACAATCGCTTTTTATTAAGCCACTTTTACGATTTTTCCTATTTGTAATGAAGATATTAACAACATTTTAAATTAATATTTAACCCGCTAGTAATTAAGCCCTTTTTAAGAAGCTTTTAAGTGCTAATAAATGTTCTTTTTTTCATTTCAGGTAAGCTTGCACTTTTTCCTACTTCAGCTTCCTTCGTATACAAAATGTAAGTGATTGTCATTTTTTGTTTGTTTTGTTTTTTCATGAAAAGATTTTAATTTAAAATAGAAGTTCAATTTTGGAAAGTAAATGAAAAGTTCTCATTGAGTAACAAAATTCCAATAGAAAAGCAATTAAATGTACACTCTACTGGTACAATGAAACAAATCAAGAATTGTTTTTAACACACCCTTCGCACAGAAAGAAAGATATAGAAATAATATAATAAACAACGTGCTGCGATCAACATATAATACTTACTTAGGGAAGAGATAGACGCGTTATTCAGGGAATTTCAACGGAACTGGTAATTATATACGCTGGCGTTTTTTTCGTTGCTCCGTTCGATGCACGCAATGCACATTTATATTTATTATTACCTTTTTTACGTTCGCTCTATGTAAGAGGAGTGCATGTTACGAAACACTATTTTCCTATCGAATTCTCTCTCGAAGCCTTCCTGATGTTCCTTCTTAAGTGCACACCAATAAAAATCCTCTTCATTGACGAACAAGACAAAAGATAATTAAAGACAAATAATAATTAAAAACGAGAATCCGTTGCAATCGAACGATTCCAGGGGTTGCAGAGAGAGAGACCGAATTAAAAAAGAAACAATTATTACAAACGAGTTGCCTAACATGTGTTTGGTGGCCAAGGCATGGATGGCAATGTTAATGGTCTCTGTATATGCATGTTGTGTATAACTTACACGTAACTTTACTATACGTACAGTAAATGAGAGCTAGTTAATTAGTTCTTTCTCGGTTCGTTCCCTTTCGTTAATGCGAGTGCACGCTTAACGCACTCGAGAAATATCTTTTTCTTACGGTCCTCTCTAGAAATTCTTCGTTTTGCACTTGCATTTAGATATAGTGAACAAGATGCTTGCGCTTTCGTAACATCTCCTATGCTGTCTTGTGTATTAAAAGTGGACAAACAGAGGAAATAGGTTGCTGGATGCTTCTTCTTCTTCTTCTTCTTTTTGTCTGCTTCATGGTAATATTTTTAATTAAATATTAAATTATTAGTTTTTTTTAGGTATGAATGACACAAATTTATTAATTAAATTGGTCTCTTTTATTGCCTGCAATTAATTTGTCAATTAATTTATACTATAGAAAAATGTTTTTAATTAATGGCATACTAAAGGAACATACCTACTTTTTTGCTTTAAAATCCCAATAAATATTGGAAGAAATAAATTTTAATTAAAAGTTGTGTCGGTGATTTTTGTCCTACTGTTTTATTGCTGATTTTGTCTACAAATTTCAGTCTTGTCTACTTAAATAATATTTTAGTTATTTTTTTTTTAGAAAAAACAAATTAATTTAAGTGTTTTTCTGGCATATTATTTATTTCGTAATAAAATTCAATATGAAATGTGAAAAATGCAATTATAATATCCTTTGAGAAATTAAATTGATTGCAATCTATTACTGTTAATTTATTGGTTGTTTGTACATAATAAATATAGTAATTATGACCTTTATAAGTTCTAATTTAAATAGTATTTACTTGCTTACATAACAACAAATTCAATTATTGAATATTTCTTTAATATATAAACTTTATAATATAAAGTTTATATTAATTAACTTTATATTGTAAAGTTTATATTAATTAACTTTATATTGTAAAGTTTATATTAATGAAACTTTATAAAGTTACTTTGAGATTTTTTTAAATTTAATCTGTTTTCAGGAAAACATTTAAAAGTATAAAAATTATAATTAAATGCGCTTTCTGCTGAATAAATTAAAAGGAAAGGTTCATTTTATTACATTTTCGTTTTATACGTAGCATAATTTTAGCACCAAAAAATATGGAAAGAGAGAGAGAGAGAGAGAAAAAAAAAGAAGACAAAAGAAGTAGTAAAATGGAAGCTTATAATAACACATCAGAAATTGAACATAAAAAAGTATACCCTCTGCTTATACAAAAAATATTTATAAGCGATTACAGTTAATTTCAACATAAAATTCGGTCTCATACGCAGTCTATACCCATAATACCTATGAGATAATATTGTACGAAGGTCGCAAAATCTGCGAAGGCGAATACTTTAGAGAGCGCTGCAGAAGACAGGAAAAGGAGCTTTTATTATGATTTCACATAATACGCCGGTCGCCGTTCGGAGATTAATCGAAGCGAGGTGCAGCGAAGGGAGAAGGAAGAGGAACATTTGGCGAAAAAGCGCCGAGGCCAATTTAGAAGAGATTTCTGTACGTATTTATTATTATTATCATCGTGTGGACCGAGTGAGAATGGAAATTGCTCTTTCGGTCCATTAATGTAAGCGAGAACCACTTAAAAAGACGACCGAAAAATTACCTTTAATTTTGGTCGTCGAGCGCTTATGAGCAGGGAACGGCGCGCGGGGACGCGCGATTGACCGCCGCGCGGTGGATAGAAGCTGGATGCGGATGATGCTGGACGCGAAGCGAATCGCACAGGCTCTCTCTCTTTCTCCTAAACTAGGATAATGTTTTGCGTAGCGGCGCGCGCGGTTCAAAGGTCGATCGGTGCAGCAGGAGTTCATTACTCGTTGGCAGTTTCTTCTCTTCTCTATGTCTTTTTTGCTGATGGTGGCGGCAACTGGTTATAATTGACATATCAATGCAGCCGTTCGAGCAGTAAACGTTCGCCAGCAGCCTGAATTTCCATCTAAACGTTTTCCCTTCGTTGTCTCGCTTGTCTCCGCCGTGCCGTTTACCATATTTTTAATGAATAAACGTCCAAAGCGCACATTGTAAAAATTCTTATCGAACATAGACATTTTTCACCATAAAGCCAAACGCATCCACTCCTTATTCATGTGTGTGTGTGTGTGTATGGTGTATGTAGGTATATGTTGCTTGCGACTTTCCGTCTTCGTCTTCCAAGGAGGAATTCGCGATAATTTAGTTTGGGCAGGTCTCGATGTCAGTCTCTCAGCGTACACATGCACGCACACTTATTTGTAAGAGGAATATATAGGTAAAGAAGGAACACATACGATTCGCATCGCGCGTCCATCCGAAGGGAACAAATGCACACTGCACCCAGGCCTCCATGTGTGCGTACCTCCTATACTTACACTTATACATAAGGAGACGAGACTGATACCGAGTACCTATACAGCATATAGTATACAACTATATGTATATATATATATATATATATATATATATACGAATCTGATTTCTATCTAGCGAAATAAATCTCTCGTCGTGGAGAAAGGCCGTGTGGACTGGCGCGTCTCTTCTGGCTTCGTCTTCTTCTTCTCGATTTCCTCCTATTTACTTCTTTTTTGCGTCCCAGTGTACGCGCTCTGCCTGATTTCAGTAGAAAAAGAAGTCCGGGGTGAACAGCCTTTATTATAACGTACAAATTCGATTGCTAAATTTGTTATCGATTCCCTTTCGATCACCTGTCCAATTTATTTCAAAACAAACAAAAAACAAAAAAATCACTTGCTTTTTCAATTTATCATTTTTATTTTATTTTAATTATATGTCTCATCGGTGCAATCATTCAAAGCCTAAGCCATTAAAATAAAAATATAAATCCAAAAGAACACTTAGTAATTTTAAAATGGAAAATTGAACTTAGTCGCAATGATTTTGCTGGTATAACGAATTCAGAAGCTGCAAATTTTACATTTGTACATTCAATTAGAAACACGGAGACTTTATTATTTGAAATTGTTAAGCGACGAACACTTCGGAAAAAGGTTAATAACTGTTTAGCTAATTAAAATATTGCTAAACTATCATCGCAAAACAAATATCTTAAATTTCAGCTGCTTTTTTCTTATAATTAAATTAGCAAATGAAATACGTAATTAATATTCAGTGTCGAAAAAGTTTTAATTAGCAATTATTGCTTTGAAAAATAAAAAAAAGTTGAATTACTTAAAAAGTACACCGAAGAAAATAAATTATTCGGCGAAAAAAAAAAATAGTAGCACTTTATCAATCATCAATGCTAATTAGGCTCGAAAAATCCGCAAAGTAAACAGCGTATCCAAATAAAAGCAAAACGAAGTATATACTATAATAAACAAATGAGGCAATAAAAAAGTAGAACGTGTGGGGTACAACCACCGCAACTCTCTTCCATCCGTCTTCCACCTCTTATCTCGGAGAAGGCAAAGAGTGTGTGCTTTGGAGTTGTCGTACTTGCATGGGCGTATAAAGTATTGACATCTCCAGCTATTAAATCTTTTTATAACACGTTTGATGAGGAATAGATACATTAAACACTTTATGGGTGTACGCGAAGAACGAAAATAAAAGAGCAGCAAAGAGTCGGTACAAAAGTATGGAGAACGAGAGACGGAGAAGCAATATATAGTTTTTAACGGAGAAAAAAAATCGACCTTAACTAAAGTTAACGGTCTTCGCATACATATACATAATAGACAGAGTCAATGAATTGATCTATTGATTTTTGCAAAGCTATACCTGGAAATTAATTTCGCATTATTGATTGAAGAGCGCGAATAAAAAGCAATCGATTCAATTGAATAACACCTATACAAACTGTTTTATTAGTAAAGTAATCTTGTGGGTCAATACACCGTTTCATTTTTCTTGTGCAATTTTGTATTCTTTAGCGGTTTGTTTTTTGGTTTTACATGTTTTGATTGCTTCTGTATGTTAAGGTAATTTAACTATAAAATTACATTAATTGCGTATAATTATCAGCTGAAATGATTGCGCTGATCAACATTTACTTTTTTCTTCATGTCAGTTTAGTTTTGTTTAATGTTTCCGTACTTTCTGCTCTTGCAATTAAATATTATTTTTGTTTTTTAATAAGATTGAAAACAAAACTTTGTTATTTTTTTTTTTGTCTAATATTTAACATTTATCCCATGTATGAAACCATTGAATGAAAACAATTAATCAAGGAACTGAAACAAACACAGACATTTTAAAATATTGTACCTGAAAATTTGCGGTCGGATCTCTTCGGTCAAGAAAGACGGGTAAAAGAGGAGCGGAAGTTCCATAATTTGTAAGATATGCGTTCTGGAAATCAAATTATATTTGGTAAAATGTTGTCCGTTGCCGCTAATTATCTTTATAATTTCCTTTTATATATAATAATAATATAAGAAGGTCACAGACCATTATTATGGGTGTCCGTGCATTGATACATATTTATGGCTATTTTTGGGACACAAATAATTGTGAAAAGAGTGGCGAGACAAGAAAGACGGAGAGCGACAAAGAAAATTAAGACTTAATGCCACCTAATGATAGGCCTACACTACACATTATCCGAGTAAATTAGGAAATATTTTCAGGCTATTTTTTCTTATTTCCATCTTTATACGTGCTTCGCCTTTATATACCAAATTCGAAAAGTATATATACGATATACATTATTTACACCGGTATATATGTTTTCAATTAACCGTCTTGTGTTTTGTCCATATGAATTCTTTGCGTCAGTTTTTTCCGTCTTCCATTTTAGTAATATACGGCAAGCAAGAACAAACTTATAGACCACTGAAGCGTAAAACCCATCAAACATGCCACTCTTCATTTTTTTTTCCTTCCTTTGATTTGATTTGATTTTTAAGCGTTTTAAAGCCCGGTATGATGTTTTTAATAAATAAATAATTTATTTAACTATAAATTTCAATTTCGGTTTTATTGCTTAATATATTTGTGCGTGTAAAAGACGATTAGAGAAATTCCCCCGAATATTTTTTATGTTTCCTGTCCATAAAGTGTTTGATTAACAGCACCAGCGTTCCATATTTTAAAATTAATAGTTTTGTATTAATTATATTGTTCCAAGTCTTAACGTGAGATTGCCTCTTTCTTGAAATCTTCGGACAATGTTTTCACCCGTATTTTATTGTTGTAATATTGCCCAATGGGTTAGCGTGTATCGAAAATCACGAATTTCTTCGAGTAAATAAATTGTTTGTTTTATGGATCATAAAAAACGAAACTACTAAAAACATGAAGATTTCAAAAAGCCATTAAAAATTTTTGGTCTTAATTGTACAATCTATAATTCTAAATCAATAATATTGATATTTTTTTTTTTGAGAATTTTGTAATTTTTGATAGTTTAAATTGACCGCTTAAGTCCTTATGTTTGTTTTTAACAAACGAATTGCTGCAAATAACTATAAATTATGAATCATTAAAATTGCAATAACTATGGAGATATAATAAATATTTTATTGTTTTGCGAAGAACTAAAGCTTTAACAATTAGAAAGTTGCAAATTTCCAAATCCAAAGAAACGGACAGTTAAAAAAGTTAACAAAAACAGTGAAGCTTATTCGGTAAAAAACTCCCGCTTACAATATTATATTCGTCGAAGAATTCCGTAATAATCAGTAATTATCGATATATTTTAGTGGTAACTCATTAGCGGCTGGAAATAGTAGTGGATTCGTTGGCAGTGTGTATAAAGAAAGAAAGATTTTTCCCAATATCTGTACATGCACACGAATACCAATAATAACACGTAATGATGATGATTATGAAGCAGGCACCACTCACACAAATACAAACGTACAGATGCTTGCACATACAACACACACACACACACATACTCGTACATAGAGCAAAGAAGTAGAAGAAGATGATGATGATGATGTTGATGATGACGACGGCCGCGAGAAGAAGCAATAGCTTTTGGAATTATTGGCAGCAATGTTAATGGCGTTCTTCTTAGTGCATGCTCCTCCATTCTAGCTGCTGCAGTCGTCGAAGATGCATTTACTAATAGAATTTTTTCCTCCTTTTTTCCACCATTCTTTTACGTCGCTAGGAAGAATGGGCAGAAGCGCGGATTTCAAATGTTAGCTCTACCAATTACCAGATATGACTGTGCAACTTCTTCTCTACACGCACATGGTGTCTTTATCACCTTTATTTGGTACTATTTACGCATATTTTTTCTACTAATTAATTATTCATTATATGCCGTTGCGTCGTTTTATTCCTGCAGGTATTATTGGTCGCCGTGAATTGCTGAAGTGACACAAATTACACATTGCTCGTTGTGAAATGAATGATTGAATTCAGGAAATGCGAACAAATTGTCGATGATTGATTATATTATTTTCATAAATTCTTTCATCTTTTCTTTATTTATAGATTTAATACTATTGAAAATTCAAATTTTGTAAAAAAAAATTACATGATTGCTAACTGACAATATGATTTAGAGAAATTGTGTCCTAAGTATTTTCCAAAGATATTTGATAAGTGATTTTCTCCCTTATTCACCAAATTTGACTCATTTGAACTTTCTCAAAGATTTCAAATTAGGATCCGGGAATAGCTTCACTTCCTTAAACTTGAAATGATGGAAGCTTATTTTTCCAACTTTCTTGACATTTCTTCCAGTTGTTCCGGATAGGAATACTGAAGTTAAAGAATTTCTGAATAAACTGAACAGACGCAGTACTTTAATGATAAGTCGAGGAATTTTTAACTATTCGCTTACATCGGCACATTAGAACATTTTAAAAGGTTGTATTTTAGGTTATAGTGGGTTATACTTAACACATAAGTTAAATCAAAAGTTTTTTTTTGATTACGTTGTTTATAGTAAATTTTGAAACAAAAATTAATATATTACAATTGGAATTAAAATACCGTTAGGAAAATAACGCTGAATAATTTATTATGAAAATTTAATTCAATTGTTCTCATTACATAAATCATCATCAATTTCTGTACAGTTTACTAAAACATAATTTTGAAATTTGATGTTTTCTTGAAAACTTTGTGTAACACGTCAAAGAATACATTCGGAGAAATCAGAAGTTCTCATAAAAAATATCAACATTCGGCACAAATAAGAAACCATCTATACACATATAATTATAAAAACAATTCCGTTCGGATTTTCGGAATGTCTGTTTCGTAATTAACGTATCATTTTCGACAAAGGAGTCGGCCTATAATTGGATGCAGGTAGCTCGAAAACAGTGGCAAAGACATTAATTTTTATATTACGACGTAATAGAGGTAGCCGGAAAATTGCAGATTTTGTGTTTCGATTAATTCGGTCTCATAGCGAACCAGTGGTTCAGTTTATTGGTGTTCTTCGTAACTGGAGGCAGTGCACGAAATAATTTTTCGTTCGTATGTGGAGCTTTTTTATTTTTCCCAAACATGCAAATCGCTTTCGAGAAAGACAAAAAAGCGTTACTTTTTGGTACTTTAAAAAACCATATCCCGGTACAGCATAGTTTTTACATAACAACACAATAAAAGGCACGGTAAAAATACACAGTAAAACAATTAAGAGTATGAATTGTGCGCAGTGATTTGATAAATTTGCCGTTTTTGCGCCCAGTGGCCACGAGAATGATCACTGAGAGACGCGTACAAAGAGTGAAACAGTTGCGTACAGATAGATAGAGGTACGGAGAAGCGCACGAGGAATGCCTGGAATTTCCATTAGAACGAATTGTAATGTAATTAAAGCCAGTACTAAATATCTTTAGCAGCGCTTGTACTAATTATTTGGTAAATTAAACACACGCCAAGTCGATGCACACATACTCACGTAATAATAGACGCAGTGATGATGAAGAAAAAAAGAAGCAACGTACATTGGAACACCGAAGTGCAATAAGGAAGCGACTTTAAACACTTTTTTGCTTCGTTGCTCGCTTGCTTCTTCGCCCATTGTATCTATGCTTTAATTTGTTATATTTAGTGACCATATCTAATATAATATTATTATAAATAAAATAATAAAATGCACGGATCTGATGTGTGTTGTGACTTTTAGCAAAACTATTGCTCAACTTTTATTACATCGCTATAAAAATATTTTGAAATTTTGCGCCTTTCTTTTATTACCCTCTACATGTACAAGTGTACTTTATTGTTGCTAAAATGAGTAATTTAGATAAGAGTGTTATCTTTGGATCATAAAATTTATTATTTTGCTTTTCATTTTTTTTTGTTCTTCAAATTTTTCATGTTTTTTTTTTTAATTTTATTTGCCATGGTTTTTTATTTGATGCTATATGAGTGTGTTTAATTTATTAGCATTGAAATAATAAATTAAACAATGTCGTATGTTTAATGTTTGTAATTATTTTGTGTTGCTTTTTAAGTTTTCAAATTTTGTTTAAAAAAAGTTGTTAGTGGCCGATAATAAAATTCCAAGAGGTATATAGCCACAAAAAGTAAATTAAAAATAAAACTTCCATATTTTTTGAATTAATTGCTTAATTAACATTTAAAATTATTAAATTAGTTAGTAAAATCATAAAATATTGCATATTTCATAATTTACATTGAAAATTACTACTTCCGTAATAATTTTAACCTTTTTTTTTTGAAACTTTAAAAATTATCTACTTAAAAATATTACTTTTAAATTAAAAAAAGGACTTTAAAACTTTATTTTTAAAATCATTACAAGTAAAATTTATTTTAAGTTTTCTTACAAAGAAAAAATTATCAATTGACGGCTTAAAAGCGAAAAAAAAAAATAACAAAATTGAGAAAACGAAAAGAGCAATTTTCCATCGGTTTAAAACGGCACCAGAGAAGATTATATCACATTGAGCTTGAATGTTCTTGTTGCTGGTGCTGTTGTTGTGGGTTCTGCCCATTCTCGATAGATAAAGTCTACATAGTGTATGTGAAACCTATAAACAATAAACGCAGTACAGTTATGTTATTATTATGTATACACTTTGGAGAAGACGAAGAAAGTTCTCTCCCTAGTGTGCCCGTCGTACCTATACGTGTACAATATATATCGTTTTATTATTATTGTGTGGTGGTGCGCGTGTTTTATTGTTTAAAACGTTATACGAGCTGCGTGGGCGGCTGCTGCATTCGAATCGAAGACGACACTCGCCTCTGAACTTGAACGAGAAGAAGATGCACGCACCTTGATGCGCATCGCCTTCGATGCATCTCCCTGCTCTGTGTCATCACTGTGGCCATCATTGACCGTCACTCCACAATCATTCTTGACTTTTACATTTTTACAGTACATTTTGGTGGATTTTTAATCAGTTTTGGCCTTAGTTTTTGCACCGTTTAGCGATAAATCTCGTTTTTAAATTTACAAAATTTGACGAATTAAGCATCACGAGTAGCCTTGAAGATTTATTTTGTTTTAATTAAATTCGCTAAGAATCTATTAAGTTTTTTTGTGTGTTAAAATAACTGCAAATTCGTTGTGTTTATAAAATTTACAAACTAATAATAGCCACTTAATTAGTATGAAATCTTTGCATTAGTTTTTTGATATTATTGAGCAATGAAAATTGCTTTTATGAAATTGATGTTAAGTGAATATTAAACACTAAGTGCGTTTAGTTGACACAGATTTTGATTAATTGATGATGAATTGGAAATTAAAAAGCTCTATTAACGATTAATGATGATTAGCCTTGTAATTTTAAACCAATGCAAATTAAACACTTAAATCAACAGACACTTTTGAAACTTAATTAAACAATGTTATTAATCAATTTGTGGTTACCAAATTTTCTTTTTTCTTTTACTTAAAATTTCTTAAATAATAATTATTTTTGGAATTATAATAATATTAAGAATTAAATAATCATCATTATTATAATTAAATGATTATTTTTTTATTAAATTAAATAATTTAAATTTTAGCCTTATAAAATAAGAACAAAGCTACTTCTTAACTTTTTATTTTTTGTTTTATTACAAATAATACTTAATGGTTACCGAAAGTAAATTTATTGCTTTTAATGCACTGACAAATTTTATCACAATTTGATGAAACCAGCAGTAAACACTTTTAATTAAATTCTTAGACAAAGAAAACAATATTTCAAATTTTAAAAGTAAATAATAAAAATACATTTTAGAATTTTACCAATTTAACATTAAATCCAATGAAACGAAAAAATAGCTCGCTGAGTGGTCAAGAATTAAGCTGAAAAAATATATATAGCAATTATCATAAAATAATTCAGTTTAAGGCCACCCAACAAACGAAATGATATTAATAATTACCACGAACGAAGAAAGGAATCTATGGCCACTAAATATAACTCATCGAATGTGGTGTAAGCCGAACAAAACTGTGACAGTCTTATTCGCTTTCTCCCATTTCTCTCGGCATCTCTCATTCTCCTTCTTATTCGTGCCCATATAATGCCTGATATAACTGGAGTCTTCTCTTCCTGAACATAACAAACGCAACTGTCTCTATCGTATGATTTATAATTTCTGGACGTGCATTATCATAAATTTACGATAAATTATTATTACCTATATTAAGTTCTTTTTCATTAAACACATACAAGCACATACTACACACACACACACACACACAAACATTCTGTATGTAAATGTAGTGGAGTAATCCTTAATGAAACCCATTGCCAATTAAACGATGTGTGCTCTTTTAATTTAATATTGTATTAGTGTGGCGTATAAATCCGATGCGCTATTAATTGCACTGCGACGCTTAATTCACTACGATATTTGCATTGGGAAAATATTTCATTTCCTTTGCTATGCGCATATAGATAACAGTGTGCAATTGTATTCCGGCAGGATTTGCATGGAATTATTGTCCCTACATATTATTATTATTGTTATAAAGTTATGATTTATTGCATAATTAATTTGTTGATTTATAGTTGACGGGTTTGCTCAAGTCGGTTGTTGTATTTGTATTTTAATTGTCGACCAGATTGCTAACAAATTGCATGGTTTATGTCTGGAGAAATTTAGCTTCTCTTTTGTTTTAATTTTTAATTATTTTTGTTTATTTATTGCAATTATCGTATTACAGTAAAAGTACTACAAAAGAAGATCGATGTTAATGAAATGTCAATCTTAAATTTGGTATTAATATGGTGGTACAAATTATGTAAAACTCAAGAAATCAAGTCTAAATTTGATGGCAAAAATAATGATTTATGGAATAAATAATTTATTGATTAAAAGTCAAATACTTCACTCTGATGTAGCAATAATTACAAAAAATGATTAATAAATTTTAATGACATTTAGCAAAAGAATTTATTGCCAAAAAACAATTATTCAATGTTGTCGGAACAATTAAAAACTGTGTTTGAAATTGGAAAGGAATTCCACGTAGAACCAATACATTTGACTTGTACTTTTTGTTCTTTGAATTGGCACTTCTATATTTGTATTTGTATACTATATACTAGTACTTTTCAGTATTTCGCAATTTCATTTTATTCAATTGCATTAATTCGAAAGCACGCAAATTCAAACGTCCTGTCTGCACGATGAACCTTTATCCTTTCAGAAGCCTGTCTATACTATACGGTTTAGTGCGATTCAGATGAAAAGCGCAGGTTTCCTAAGTATTCAATTAACATTTACTTGTCTCTGTGTGTGTAACGTGTAATATGGACAAGCAGTACTTCCATGCAAGTCCTATTATTGCGAATCCTTGGCACACATTCGCAGTGCAGCGATCGTGCGTGTTCTTGTACGGTTTCTGGGAACTGAAAGGATCGCAAACGGCCATTATTGTTGCTCTTATTATGCGTCGCGTTGTGCTTGATTACATAATAGTTACAAATAAAGTAAAAATATCGGTCTTTTGCAAATAGGAGTTATTGTAATTGGATACGGTACGTTTTTTATTGCTCGGTTCGGTCGTAAAAATATTTCCATGATATTTGAGAATAAAGTTAGGAAAATGATGGATTATTCTTCGCGCAAGTGATTAAAACAATGATGTAATTAATTTGGAAAAAATATTCCGCTGATTTTGACCGCTCCTTTAGTTTTTTTTGTTTGTTTTTGCAATAAAAGTTTTGCCAATGATTTATATTTGTTGTACATTAGAGTTCTTTTAACAGTAATTACATTTTACTACTTCCAAGTAAATAAGACTTTATTTGTTTAGTAATGTTTTAACAGTTAAAATTTTGTTTTTTTTTTAAGTATTTTGTTATTGGGAAATTATTATATGCTAATTTTTTTATTTCTTTTTGTTTCAGGTAAGGATTAGTTATTTCTTCTGAGGCTAAATGTTAATAATTGTAAGTAGTTTTACCATAATTTATTTAATTGTTTAAAAGAGAAAATAAAATTATTATTGTTGCACTTAAAGCTGTTTCAAATTAAAAGTGTGAATAGTCGACGACTGAAATATTGAAGCTTTAAAACTACTTTTAATAATGTTTTTTGCTTAGACTTTTTGCAATATAATTAATTTTAAAATTTTCTAAAATTTTGTAAATTCCATTAAAATTTTAATTTTTCTAAAAGAAAAAGAAAGTGGAAAATGACCAGTTCAACGTTTTATTGTTGTTTTTGGTTTTCCTGTTGGCAGTATAATGTTTGTAAATTTTAATAAAAATGAATATTTTTTTGGTCGCAGTGAAAAATGGCGATCAATTATTAAGAAAAAAAGGTTTTAAAAAGTATATTTTTCATTAATAAAATAATTCACAGCGACCTGAAAAAGTAACCACTAAATGATAATAATTACGTTGATAATTTTTCAATTTCGTTACAGTATAAACGTATCTCCGTAATGGATTCCTTTATAATTACATTGTTACCATAAAGCGCCGTGAAATTAAAGAAAAGTAGGAATTGATGGATACACTTTTCATTTGCCAGCTCTTTCCTGCCCATTCATTCAATGCTTCGTTCTTCGGCCGCGTCCGTTGCGGTTCTTACCCAGACCCACTTATAGCGTAACATCTCTCGAAATAGCGTACGATACGAAAAGAAAAAAAGTGAAAAAAAAAAAGAGGGAAAAAACTTCTTCTTTTTTTTTCATTTCACGTGTATTGTTTCATTTTAATGTACCGCCGCCGCCACAGGAAAAAGTCCTATTTGCGGGGATTAAAGAAGCTAATGCTTTCTCGTTAAGGACAATGACGGAATATTTACTGTAATTACATATTACAAGGCTCACGGTACTATATTATCCCTATTTGCTCCACTCTGTCTGCGTTGTTCGTGGCTTGAGAAGTACAAAATAAAAAGTAATAAAAAACTACACCTAATGACCACAAAAAATTACCTTAATCATAACGATGCGATTCAAAAAAAGTAAATTCAAGTTCAATTTTTTAAGCCTTTTTATTTCCTCTGCTTTTTGCTTTCTTAACATTTATTTCATTTAAAATTTAATCGATTACTATGTTCACTTTTTTTTAACTTGATATAAATGAAAAGTAATTAAAAGTAGCAATACCAAAAAGGAGGAAAAAAAAATCGAAGAACTAGATTTTTCAAAAAGCAGTGATTTATAAACAAAGCCTAAGGAGTTGGCAAATAAGAAAATTAGCCATTCCTCATCATCATCATTACCTTTTCGTTGTTGCTATTCTCTTCATCATCAACATGATCTTTGAGCCGTGCTTAAGTGTAAACAACAAGCAAGACCGATATTCTTCATGTGCTTCACGTTCCGTGTACCTTATGTAACCTAATAATTATTAGCACTAAATCATCGCTCTGTCATTTTTGTTTAATTAAAGCGGACGCAGAGCAAAGTATCAGATGCAGACAATGTGGACTCGATTCGCCGCCACATTTCCCATCTTTATTACAATCACTTATTTATAAGTAAACTCTGCAGCCATCTCTTTCTCATATACAATATGTACTATACAGCAAGTGCAACAAGTAAATGCATAAAACGAAGATGCAGCAACGAGCAAGAAGACCCTATCGACACACACATATATCCCGTCCCGTCCAAGGAGTTGTGTTTAATTCGATGCGAGAAAAAAATGCGGAGAAACGATGAAAAATAGGTATGTGCATGCAGATGAAGGAATCCGATAGGAACGAATTGTTTATCCGAGTGCTGCATTTCCGACGAGCGCGTTGTTGCTGCGTTTTTAAAGAGCATCTCTCTCGAGAGTGCGGAGGCTCACGTATTGCCATAATGGGCGTCCGCGCAACAACAGCATCCCAAGCGGAGCGCACCGAGCGCTTAGAGAAACCCCAATGCAATTTTCCGTGTGCTGGCTGCTCTCTCATCAGCTCCAGATTGGATATTGCTGTTATTATCGGTTACTTTTTACGCGGTTAATAACCCACAACAAGATGAAAAACGAGCGCGCAGAATAAGATGGAACTTTTGCCAGTCCGCAGATGCGTGTACCAGTTTATAAATAATAGATTAAAGATCATCTAATAATCATCTTCGGCTACGTTGCGAGCTGCTCATTAGGACTTCGCCATGTCTAATTTCATTTCTTAATTAGTTTCGCTATAGATTCTAATGGGTGGTTTTCAGTCACGTTTTTTAAACACTTGGATGGATTTTTATTGCACACCTCTTCGTTTTTGCTCTCAAGTTTTCCTTTCTTAATACATGCCTTGCTTTTTGCTTGCCCATTTAATTTCTTTGTTCATTTGTTCTAACGAACTATGTTTTTCACAAACTATTGTTGGCCTCTTTTGAAAAATTACACTTTATGTCATTTTTTACTGCCAGTTTAGTCCACGCGGACTTTTAATTTTCTATATTTTATATATTTGCCTAGTTGAAACAGAAAGATAGATGTTACTATACGTTACTGCCACTTTAGATTTATGGACGAAGACCTAATTTGGTTGAGCGAAACTTTCCCATCTGGTATTTTACAATAATTTTATTTCCCGTTTAGTTTAATGTCGATCATTATTGTTTGGATGTCTTTTTGTTATAAACCTAAATTTCCACATTTGATGGCATTCTCCTATTACTTCGTTCATTCGTACAATATCGGTGTAAATGTTTTCTTATTATGCAATAAACAAAAACCCAATTATAATCTAAAAGGAATCAAATTTATATCTGCAAGTATATCTGAAGTAACTAAATGTACGATATATAAATAAAATGAGCAATAAAAATTTTCATAACTTGACAACAAATTGAAATTAATTGCTGCTATGAAACGTCCAAATTGTGAGGACTAATTAGTAACAAATAAGCCGCCTGCTTGTGTTCCATAAAAGAAAACCAATTTCGCAGTTTTACGCCGCGTACGAAAACCGTTTTAATTTATCACCGACAAATTGTAACCGACATAGAAAATTAATAACAACGGGATCGGACGTGTAAAACAGGACACAAGAGAAAAACCGTTCGCATTGTGTGTAATTTCAATTAAACGATCAATAGCTTCTTCTTCTTCTTCTTCTTCTTCATCTTATAGTTATGCAGGTTGTGCTGTAGTTGTTGTTTGGCCTAATGCGTGATTCGTGTAAGAAAACGAATCGGTAAAAAAGCTTATTAAGAAATTATTATCCTTCTTGATTGCGAAATCAGATATACGGAGCCGATGAATGCAAAAGAACGAAAACCGCTGGCGGAGCGTATAAGTATACAGAGGAGGAATAGAAAAAAAGAGTCCCGAGATATGTGGTTTTACTCGACTGTAATTAACATTATTATGAATATTATGATTAACCCGGATGGGTTTTCTAATTAACACTCTTCTTACTTAAAGGTACGTAGGTATTAATAGCTCGCTTTAATTATATCAATCATTTTGATATTGATTTATTGCGAATCCGAGCGTTCGATGTACTTTGATACGTATTATGTTTTATTATTATTTATGCTACGTGGACTTCTGTCTACTTAATTTGCTTTCCTCTTTATCACTTTGTTATTAGAAGTTTACGGTGCAATTAGTGGAATGAACAAATTACCAGCATTGGCGATTTTACGAAGATAATATATTAATTTCCTTCGAGCGAAGCCATTTGCTTCTTCCTTCCCTTAACCACTTTGCTAATAACACAAGCAAATAAATTGTTATTTAAATAGAATTTTACAATTTTTACTGTATCAACTTTATATAGTAATAAATTGCAAATTAAATTATTTTTTTGAAGATTTTCCTTGATTGTGCGCTTTAATTTAACATGGTTTCCTTCGAGTGCGCGCTGCAGAAAAAAATAACAATTTTTTATAAAACCCAGCTAAACTATACATTATCCATACGCCAATATTATGTAGTGTATAGTGAAGAAGTAGTTGTAGATATTATTACAGTGAACGTAATCTTGTGCTGAAAGTTCTTCACGGACCGAACGGTTCTGGTCGTCCGTTCGTGTCCACTTATCTGTAATAATAATATTGCGAAAACCATTTAAGATTAATTGCATCTATATAAACGTATATACTGACGATGTGAACTTAGTGAGCTTACACATACACACACTTAGAAATTAATAATAATAAACACACACACGGAGTCATCAGAAGAGAAAGAACATCCCCGTTATTTGCAAAATTAATATGCCTTGCCAGAGCCAGAGCAAACGAATCGCTCTCTAATATTGCAAAAATGTTAAACCAATTATGTGGCTGTTTTGTCGGTGAGTCAAAATTGCTTATGAAAATCGCTGGTAAAAAATTATGATGTTTTCCATTACCTGCAACACTTTAGCGTTTCCTTATGAACCCGGCGCAAGCTCTAAAAGGATCTCTCTTCCGATGAAGAGGAATTTTAATTGTTTTATATTGGTCTTGCACCGTCCGCATGCACACAGTGGATGTGTTTATTTAGCTGAGTCCTATTCGATGTTACCTGGATTTTCGATATTTGTTCAGTTTATTGTATGTGTGCTCAGCTCTATTTGCCCTTCATTCCGAAAGCCTTTTTCCTCCGCCACGCTATTATTGTTGTTAATATTAGGAAGATTCACTGCCGCCAAAGTGAATTTACCAAGTCTGGATGTTACAAAAAACATCCATTTACCTAGGCAAATATTGCCAGGGAAAACAATAGACACTTAACGTCGTTGTTGGCCATTAGATCTTTTTTCTTTTCAATTTCAATTTTATTTATGGAACTTTATGATGAAAGAATTGGAAATTTATGAATAATTTTTATTTACGCAGTACTGTATAGTTCGTATTAGTGGTTTCTGATGCTACTACTAATTAACATTTGTGAGTTTTATTTTTAGATTTCAATTAATATTTTAATTTTAATATTTCGAAGATTTCTTAATTGATTTTTTTGTTTAATAAAATCTTGGTATTTCAATAAATGCTTTCAAGGATTTCGTATAGTCTTTACTACTGCATTTATTTGTCAACTGTCACTGATTAAAAGATTTATGTTTGCCAAAATCAAATTAAAATTAAAATTTACAAAATGTCAGAAATGTTTTAGTGCTTCATAAAAGTGAACTTTTCTGATGATTAATTCTGGTCATCGTTTTATCGAATGTTAATGTCACATTAATCAAGTTTTAAAAGATATATTTAATCATTTTTTCTTTTCATAATCAAATTCTTGCACAATCAAAATAAAATTTAAATTAATTCAAATTACTTTTTAACTTACAAAGACTTATTTATATAATAATTTGGTATACGTTACTCTTCAAGCAATACAACTAAAAATTATAATAATCAAATTAAAAGTGTGCAAAAGATAATAGATTATTTAAAACTTCAAGAGAACGTAAGAAATCAGTAAAAGTCTATAAGTAAATCTTTCGTGAATATTTAATAATACTTCAATACATTAATTTAGAAATTCCAAAAGAAGAAGAAAGCAACTTGCGGAATTTATTCTAAATTACAAAATCAGCTTTTCCGAGATAAACAAGGCTGGAGATCTTAAGCGAGTATATAGTACGCCTCGAGTCGACCCATGACCCACACGTATAATGCATCAATGTCAAATCCGATAATGCACCCACATTGATGCTGGCCAAGTCTTTAAAGAAAAGTTTTATCAGGACCCACAATAATCCTATGCATACCATTGACGACCTGTTGCACATCGCCGTTCGGAAAACGTGCATTGCGTCTTATCAAAAGGCGCACTAAACACCTAGATTCGCGCAGCTTAACAAATTGCTTCTTTTCACGATGATGTAATTCCACCGGTAATATTATTTCAACAGGTAGTAAGTAGTAACCTCTAACGGATTCTCCCCACAGTCAAATGTCACGCACCACCGGAAATGCTTGCTCGCTACGGTCGCACGCAATTTTGTCGTCTGGTTGTAAAACTCGCTCGTAAAAGTAAGTCGAGTTCTTCTCTTGGTTGCTGCATTTAAAAGAATTGTTAGGGAATTAATTAAGTTAGGACCTGGGAGAGAATATAGCAATAGATAAGGAGTGGGAGCTGAGTGTACTGTGGAAAAAAGGGAGTCGATTATTTCACTAATGTTAGCTTTTTGTTCTTTGGTACGTATTAAATGTTTGTGATTAAATCGCTTGGCTTCTTATTGGCCGAATGCTTGGATCCCCAAGTACAACTGGTTGGTTATACCTCTCCACAGTAATGATAATAATAACAGTAGCTTCTCATTACGACCGCGACCATCAAGGTAATTGCTAAAGACAGCATGGCCACTGCTGCTCCTGGCGCGCCGACCCTATACTTCTTTTTATTTCTTCTTACCACATTCGTCGTTGTTCTTGTTCTTCGTCGGCCTTTTCCTCCGTTTTCTCAAAACAAATCTTATATGGTCTATGATTTGAAATAATAAAACGCATTTACATTTTAGCTTTATTCGAAATAAACATTTGATTTACAAACTTAAGGACTATTTAAATATTTAATATTTCGGCATTTTAGATTTTTTAGTATAAACACTCGGGTATTGCGAGAGTGAAGCGTTCCTCTGGGACGGAGGGCTCAAAATAGAAACAGTTTCATCGAGTTCCTTACTTTTATTCAGCAGCTCTTTAAACGTTTTAATCGAATGTCTGGGAATTTTCTCTCTTATTTCCGGACTTAACAATCCATAGGCCATATCAATTTCATCCTCTTCCTTTAATGAAGGATTCGCAAGCTCTTTGATAAGGAGACGTTTTCTCATCAAAAACTGCTTAATCGGCTCGTCCTCTCTCTGACTTTCACTGAAAATCTCCTGGTACACTTTATAAAATGGTTTCTTAGGATAGTAGTGTTCCCTCAAACTACTTATTGCTTCATCCCAATTTTTACACTCCTTGCCTGTGATCATCCACCATTCTCTAGCACTTCCTGTTAGAAGGAATGGAAAGCTCTTTAATGCCTTGTCATCAGCTATGTCATTTGATTCCTTAAACATTAACACTTCTTCTATGAAACATCTGACTTCTGAAGGATTTGCGCCGTCGAATTTTCTTGGGATGTCATGAAGATCAACAGGTTTAACGTTGTTCACTAATTTTATTAAATCGCTCAGGTCATTAACAGAAACAGTTAATGTTGTAGTCGATTGGTACTGATTTTTCGCTTTCTGATATGCAGCATTTAAAGTATCGCTGAGCTTAGAGTTGGCAGACATTTTAACGGAACTTTTTGAAAACTTGACGAAATATTCAAATGAACAGCTTCGAACTGATTACTAAACTGAACTGATGCTTGATGCTATTTCAATTTGGGACACCCTTATTTACTCGAAGAACAAATTTTGTTATGAAATATTTTTCTTGTGAAGAACTGGAAAACAGAAACTAATTTCAATTCAAAATTTCCTGCAATTAATCCGAATTCTAACAACTGATACCAAAAATTTGTAAATGTAATTAAATAGTCTTTTATTGGTAATTCATCAAATTTCAATTCTGAAAATTTGCCGGAAACGAACTTACAATAAATTTTACAGTTTGTAATTTAATTAAATATGTAATTTCAAGCATATACACAAATAAAATACTATTTACTAGATACTATTTTTTAACTACAAATCACGAAATAAAATCACACATAATATGCAATTATACATAGTAATGATCTAATTATCAAAGCTATAATAATAAATAATAATTGTAAAATGTAATAGCTAATAATTAACAATCATTTTTATGGTCTGTCGATTTAAATGTTACAACGTTACAGTATTTATGTGTTTAAAGTATTAGGTGTAGTAAATATTAAAATATTTTTCAACGAAAACAATTTATTTGTAAATTTTCTCGAACGCGCAGAACGCAGGGAGCGTATCAAATTATTTAAACAAATAAGCAGTAAATTTTCATTTCGGTCGATAATATATGCAGCGTTTCTAAAGCGCGCATCTCTCCGCAGAAACGCGTTGCATTTCCATTTAATTTCCCATTCAGCGAAACATTTTCCAGTTGTACCACGGACATTTAGGAGTTAACAGTTGAGTGGCTGGCAAAAATATGAAAGTTGTGCGTTTTCTATAGAAATAATCGCATACAAAGCGAGCCAAAGCGTTTGCACGGAAGACACTTCTCTGCCGCCGCTGTTGTTGTTCTTCATTGTATTTTAATAAGCGTTCTTTTTAGAGAATCGAGGAACGCGCGCGCTCTTTTACAATACACACAACAAATGCACGCAGAGCATCGCTGCTTCTTCGTCTTCTTTTACTCACCCATACTCACATATATTCATTGCATATATGTACTATATGTGTGCCGCCTCTCTATTGCACATACTTTACATATTACATACTAAATATACACATAGTGCGCGTGTATTGATTTACGGCCCTTTTGGCGTGCCAAGCAAAATTTTATTATTGTACAAGTGTTGCTGGAATTTCTGCGAACGATTTCCATCCAGCATAAGGTCGCCTCTTTTTCTTCGCCGCGGCTTTTTTTCCGTCATTGGGTGCGCGCTCTATGCTCTATGTTGAATTGAAGGTATATTTTGCCATTGCGCGAATTATGCAGGATAAATGGCTGACCCAATTCATAAAATGCGAGTGCGATATAATTAGCGAGCAGCAGGACGTATTTACGCATTCCAGCGATTTGCTAATGCCTTATTAATATATCGTTTTCAATGTTTAGAGAATTAGCAAATTATATGTAATGTTGGTATAGAGTAATGCTGATATTGCTTGCTGCTGCTTTATATTTATGCATTGCACTCGAACTGTTCGCTTGCTATTTTCGTCTAATTAATATAGAAAACTAGTTGATAACTAACTGTACACCGTAAAATCACTATTATTATTATCATTCGCTCCGGCTCTCTGAGAACGTTTCACTTTTTGCTCGTTTTAGTCTCTTTCAGCATATTTACTTATCGAGTTCTGAGCAAAAAAAATCATTTCTCGATGCCTGCTTACAGTGTCCTTTATAATAATGCAGAAAATTTAAATAAATTATTGCTGAAAGGTATTTTTCAAGATTCGATGCTAATATTTTATTCAGTTCCAAATAAATCATTAAATTTTTAATAGAAAAAAAAAAAAAAAAATACTAAATTTAGCCGCAAATGTTTTTTTGATTTTATATTATAAAATTTCAAATTCATTTTAAAAAGGAAATAAAAACATGAAATATTTCCCTTTTTTTGCGATTTTTAACAAAGTTATAGATACCCTGTATGAAATTGCTACAATTTCGCAATGCAAATGACTAGATCGATAGGCAACTAATAAACGATAATTTTATAACTTTATTATACGCATTTACGATCCGTAGCATTAGAACATAAAATTAGCAATGGCAATGCAAAAATGGTGTATAAAATGCATGCATTTTATCCATGTGCAATGCATTGCGAGTGGTCGGTTGTTGTCGACGATCGTTGCTTCTGCTGTTGTGCTGGTGCTGCAGCCATAACGAAGAAGCGAAGGAGGAGAAGAGATTCGAGTTAATGAGCTCGGTTAGTATGCATGAATAATGCGTGGGCGATTTCGTTCCTCGATATACTTACTTAACGAACAACCACCGTTATCATTAACGAAACGTGGTGTGTGCAGTATTGTGCCTTATTTCCCAATCGATCACCCGGCTGGCTGGCTGGACGGCCAAACAGCAGCAGAAGAAGCAACAGCAGCAGCAGCAGCAGCACTAGTAGCAGCATCTCGTTCTAGAATCGCGATTCTAATTATGCATTTAGCGTCCTTCGTATAAATGAAGATACTAAAATATTTATAATGACAGAACAAGTAAGCATGCAGCAAGGAGCAACATCAGCTTGAGCTTCCTGCTTTTGTTGCTGTTGCTGTTGTTGTTGTTGTTGTAGTTAAAATAGAGAAGATGCAAAGTGCCTTCCCGGCCTGCAGTATCTGAATGCACCTACACAAAGTAATAAAGTGCAATAAAATAGAGTTTACGTGAAAGATAAGCTTTTCTTATATGCATATAACTATACGAGTTGGAAAAACGGGAAAGCGCACTTAATGCAAATAACGCTACCTCGGAAAATCGATAAGTTTTTCCACATCGTCACGATTAACACAGGCTAAATGAAGCTGGAGCTGTTAATGATTTCTCCTTTTTTTAACTTTGTAACTATTAACTTTATGTTTGTTGCAAATAACAGTGCTCGTTTTTGTACATATTGAAATTCCCAAAAGAATTATAAAAATGAGCTAACTAAAAAAAACCGCTAATCGATACGCTTTTCCGATACCTCCGATTTTGACTTTCTTTAATTATTTTACATTTTTGTCTTTCTCGGTCACTCTTTTTGAAATTAATTAACACAAAATTTTAATTTAAGGATCTAAAAAGCATTTCTAATTAAAATTTAATGCGTTGTAAGCGAGAAGTAACTTAAAAGTGAAATTCCTTTTGTTTGTATTTTTTCCTTTTTTTGGCATCAGATGAAATTTAATAAACATTGAATTGAGTCGTGTTGAAATTTGATCGTTATAATAAAAATATTGCTATCCCTACTTTTAACAATGTCTGATTTTTTATTTACTAATTCCTCTATATTTTGTTTTTATCTGAAAAGAAGAAAGTTATTATCAAAGATTTAGTTATTATACAAGGTTACCCTAAATATTAATTTTATAATATCAAAATAAAAGACTTTAATCTGAGTGAAACATTTGAAATAAAAATAAATGTCGATTCTCATTAAAATCACTATGCCATTTCATTTACTACAGAAATATAGTGTACAGAAAAAAATGATTTATTAAAAAAAATCTTAAAGTTAAAAGCATTCCCATTAAAATGTGCAAATTAAAAAATCAAAAAAATGAAAAATTAAAAATCAGAGGAAACAACATTAACTAACCGAAATGTAATTCGGTAGTGGCAAAATTATTAGTTCTTCTTTAGCCGAACAAGAGTGCTGATTCAGCAGAATTCGTTGAGTGCCCCTTTCGGAAGTGGGCCTCATCTTGACCACTTTACATAAACACTTTTTACATTTATACAAGCTCAAATTTGGGCATTTACTAAAAAGGAAAACCAAACATCAACAATTGAAAGGAAAAAATTTAAAGAAGTAAAAAAAAATGCAAGAAATATTTTCGTTAAGTAATGGCTGCCGTTTAAATTAGCACCGGTATGCTAATGAGCTAATGTAATAATGAGTGCATCAAACTGCCATTAAAATAGTTAACACTTCAATAAAGGGCCCATGGATAAACACAGACTTAAATGCGCGACTCTCTAAGTACATCCACATATACTTTAACGGAACGGAAAAGAGGAAATGGTGTACAGTGGGAAAAAGAAGCATGCAAAAACCAGCATTGTCTGATCGTTAAAATAATAATAAAAATAATAATGTTAAATATTGCGTTGTATGAACTATATACAGTATACGAATAGAGTTTGCCGTAGTACCACAAAACTCGATGTATGAAATACTAATTTTTAATGGGCAAGGTATACATTTTATTGCTCTCTAAACTCACTTTAATGGCTTTCTCTAAATGGTTAATGAAAACTAAAATAAAATTATTTGAGGCAACTATTAAACGACAATTACTAAATGTGTGTTCTTGGACTGTTTCCAACGAGCAATTTTATAAGGAAATAACAAGTATTGTAATAAAAACAATGCCAGCAGTTTTCTTATCTGCGCTGCATTTGCGAAGAAGAGAAACAGTTACGAATGCGTTTTTCATCTGGGAAATGGCGCTTAATTTTTCATTTCATTTTACGTTTAAAGCTTCTACTTATTTTTTTCACAATGCAATTTAATTATAAATTATAGCTTTTATAGTTCTAATCCTCTGTGGTTACTGATAAATAATTAATAATATGTGCAATTTTATGTGTTTTTGGCCATGTTTGCAATGCTATAATCATTCGTCTGACCTAGTAAGAATGTTAACTTTAATTAAACGTTGCTCTTTTTTTTATTGTTTCAGGTGAGTCATTGTTCAACTATTAATCGTGCAGCTCTGAAAACGCAATGGGTGAGTGATATTGGAGGTTTATAGGGCAATTACATTTGACGTGGAAAAAAATGTATCGACTGCAGATATTTCAAGAAATTAGTATTCAAACGAGAAAATTGCTACACGTGTTATATGTAAATATAGAGGTACTCCTATAATATTATAAATGCAAGCGAAATGCCTAAGGTGTATCGAATGCAATGATTATTGACACTTATTTTTACGCAAATTTGCCACCGCTGCTGTAACAAATTGATAAATAAACATTAGGTTTGCTCGCACTCTATGGAAGCTGATAATTTCATAAAGAAATTAATTAAATTCGAAAGTGCAATTAATTTTGCGTAATAAATCAATGTGACTTTTAATTTCGCTTTGATGAAAAAATTATTATTACAACGCCTTGTGTATGCTTTATGTTACCATATTGTTTTTCTTTCTATAAAACCAAATTTACGAATGTATGGAAACATAAATTACCATGTTTTGGTAAACAAAGGGTTTTGTTATTAACGTACAATATTTTTTTTATTGTATAGTTGATGATTTTTGTAGCTTAACTATAGCTATAATTTTTAAATAGTTATGCAATTTTGCAAGGTTTATTAAAAACACATTTTTATATACGACCAAATGTTTAAAAATTAAAAATGCAAATATTAACAATGATTTTTATATTTTGGGATCAGAGCTTTGTAATGACATTTTTTGTTCAACCAAAATAGGAAGAAAAAATGAATTTTCACAAAAAATAATTTAAAAAAATGCAAAAAATGTTATTTCTGTAAAGCCACAATTTGATCCTTTATATTATTTTAAAAGGCATTTGCAAATAAATAAATTAACCAAGTTGTAATTAAATTGCCTTTGATTATTTCATAGAATTAACAAATTTTAACTATTATTTAAATTTTAACAGGAAGAATTATTTTTAAATTTCACTTATTTATAATTACTAAACTAAAAATTATGTAATTAATAATTTTATATATACCAGATTAAGCTGTCTTTAAAATAACACTAAAATTATCGCGATATCTTAATTAGTTCAAAAGTTATTAAAGTTTTTCTGTTTAGTTGGTTTGTCGCTTGACCACCAGCCTCTCATTTGACTAACGCAGTCTCCATGTAATTTAAATGGAGCTCTCTGAATAATCAAGTACTTTTACAAAATTTGCTTTAAAATGAAAAGTAATGAACCGATTTCGTTGTTTTCTTCTGTAAATTAATCTTTAATAATTTGTTTTTAATAATTTAAAGCAATTTATCAATACTGACATAATTATGATTTTATACAGGCTGTTAAATTAAAATTTTCAATTATAATAACCAAATAATAATAATAATTATATATATTGTAAAATTAACTTTAAAATTGCATACAAAATGTAATTAATTAAAAAGTTTTAATTAGTCATTGAAGTTTTTCTGTGGACAAGTCTGACTAAAAACGAATAAACAAATTTTAATATTATTATAAATATTATTTAATCATTTATGATTAATCTTAATAAATTGTTTTTAACAATTTCATGAACTTTATAAATACTGATATATTTTTGATTTTATTCAGGCTGTTAAATATAATTTTCTAATTAAAATTATTTTATTATAAGTTATTTCTTTACTTTTTAATTTTAACAATGACGTTTTATCAACCAAAAAAAATTATTATATATCACTTAGAAATCCATTTTAAATTTACTAAGCAATTTTATTTTTGCACGAAAAGCGACAAATTATTATTTGCTCCAACATATTTAATATAACAGTAAAAAAATGAAAAAAAAGTTGACTGCAATAAGGACCATGAGAAGGAAGACGAAACAATGAGCGACGACACATAGACACTTTAAGTATTTTTTTATCGTTTTTTACGAGACGGGCGAGCGTAATTAGTAATTATATATCGCCAACTTCCCCACGTAATGATAAAATACATAAAGTACCGTCTGCAATTAAGTCTTGTAATAACAAACAATGATAGAGATCGAGCAGAGCACAAGTGGATATTAAATACGCCACCACAACCACTGCCGCCGCCACATAACGATCGACTTCGACGTGTGCGAAACTATTATCGGACTACACTTTAAATATATAGTCATCAACTCGTTCCTACGCAATTTCATATTACCAGGCTTATACCACCACCGAACGGACGAACCATCCAACTCTTCGTCCTTCTTCTTCTTCTTCGGCGGCGTCGCTTCTCTCGACGAATATTATAGTACTCTTTTACTGTGTGTGTGCATGTGTGCACGTATGTATGAGTGTATGTGTGTACTTATATCTCTTCAATCATTTAATTACATACTTCACTCCACCCATATACTGTACATAATATATAGTTGGTGAAGACAGTGGCGGCGGCATAACGAATTCCTTCATTTAACGACGTCACACACTGGAAATTTATACTTTGCCTAATGGATTTTCGGTTGTACCAATGGTGATCATCTCTTTGCTAAATATTTTTTCTAGGTTTAGACTTTAGCAGGAAAAAAAACAAACAAAAAAAACAAAAAGAGCAGATAGGTAATCTTTTTTTTTGTGGAAATGATTGATTGCTTTTATATAATTAGGTTTTTTTCAATGGTTTTGCTTTGTTGAGAAGAAATTACCAAAAATGTTAATGTTGAACTCTGAGGCTTTTCGCAGAGTAAATTTTTCGTATGATTAATATAAAATAAATTAATGTCGTTTATAAAATATTTAAATGGCTTAAGAGGTTTCATTATATTCGAGATCTTTAAGTTTTAAATGTTAATTTATTTTTTGCGCAATCGATGTTAATTAAATTTATTTATTGATTTATAAATTATACTTATATGAGTAATATAAAAGAATATAATATAAAAGAATCCTTTATTAATGGTTCGTCGTTTGAACATTTAAATTAATAACGTCCCCATTTTAAAAGGGACAAGAAAATATACCAAAAGGTATTTTTTCAAATTATGTTATTTGAAGTGAAGAATACATTTTAATTCCTTTTTTTTTAGATTGCTAACGTCAACAAATTTGCTTTTAATTATTTGGTAAATTTAGTCAATTTTATCATTTATTTGATTTTAAGCAGTGTTTTGTTTGAAAATTTAATTTTTTGAGTAAAAACAAAATAAGCAGTTATCATATAAATAAATAAAATCATTATTTTTAAAGTCAAAGACATCAAAATTGTCCCATTTTACATGGGACGCTCAGAATCATAAAGAATTTCTGCAAATTTTATTATAAAAATATTTGTTTTCTGTAATAATTTAAAATAAATGATATTTTCTTATTTTAAGCAATACTTTAAATTTGTCGGTATTCTAATTGTATATATGGTATTTCATTCTCAAATTTTAAAGAGTTTTATAACAAAAAATAAAAATAAATGATTTTTGTGTTTTTTTAACACTTTAAATTGTTTTTGAAATAGCGTAAAAATTGTTGCAAAATCCTAATTAGTTCTAAAGTTATTAAAGTTTTTAAAAGTCTCATATTGTATTTTAAATGGAATACTCTGAGGCAAATTACAAATTACACCGTAAAAATGTAATAATTATGCACCGATTCTAATTGTTTTTATGTTAATAGCAATTTAATTGCCTTTGATTATTTTACAGAGTTAATACATTTTATCAATTGCTTAATTTCTTATAGGGGGATTTATTTTTAAATTTCACTTATTTAAAATTACAAAAGCTGAAAATTATATAATTAGTATTTTTATATATACCAGGTTAAGCTATCTTTAAAGTGACACCAAAATTATCGCGATATCTTAATTACTTCAAAAGTTATTAAAGTTTTTCGGTTTAGTTGGTTAGTCGCTTGACCACCAGCCTCTCATTTGACTAACGCAGTCTCCATGTCATTTAAATGGAGCTCTCTGAATAATCTAATCCTTTTACAAAATTTGCTATAAATAAAAAAGTAATGAACCGATTTCGTTATTTTTCTCTGTAAATTAATCTTTAATAAATTGTTTTTAATAATTCCAGGCAATTTATCAATGCTGACATAATTATGATGCAAATTTTAATTTTATTATAAATGTTGTTTACTCATTTATAATATAATATTTTAATGATACATGCCAAATTATTTTTTGCTTAAAATATTATCTCAGCAAAACTGAACAGCAGTGTCACACTTAATAAAAGTTCAGTGTTCAATGACAAATCGAGAAAGTAACGATCGACTTGAAAGAAGAATGGAAATGAAACGCCGAACAGGAAGAAATAATTTGTTACGAATCGTAAATTTCTGATTGAATTTTTCCATTGTGTTCGTCGATTGTTGTCCTTGTTTTTCTGTAATTTCATTTGGACCGGCAGCCGCAAATGCACATCATCTGACCCACGACATACACACTCGTCGCCATCATCATCAAATCGTCATTAAATCGACGGATTGTTCCTAGACCACATCCGTTCGTAATGAAGACGCACTTTTACGGAAACAATTGTAATGGCCGCTTTTTACGATGCAACACCACTAAAACGCACAACTGATGCACTTGAACACTGCATTTTAATAGTTTTAGAGGTTTTATATTAGTTTTTCTGATGGTTTCTCTTTTCTTCTCAACAACGGCATGTTGTTGTTGTTGTTGCTGTAGTTTTGTGATGTTGTTGTTCGAGCTTCCCGCATTGGCAGCTCGGGGAAGATTATATAGCAATAAACGGATATAAATATAAATAATAATTTATCTCCTGCCTACCGATTCTCTCTCGCTCCGTGTATAATACTGCGTAATCATAAAGTGTGCGTTTGTGTGCTCTGGCTATACCAGAACAGGGCAATTAAAATATTAATTACTCGAGTTCCGGAGTTTCGATGTACCTACTTTTCTTAAAAGACTCTCCTCTATAGTAATAATATACTGTGGCGACTCGTTAATTATTACACTCACACACACACACACCCATACAAACACTACACACATACACATAGGCAATATAAGATGTGCGGTGGAAGCGGGTAAGCGGGTAAGGACGAAAATAAGAAGAGAAGAGACGAAACGAGTAAGCGATGCTTGATTATGTGTTGTACGAGAGTACCATCGCTCCATAATGGACAAATTGTTTGAGCGATGGCGAGAGTGGAAATTTGCGGAATTCGAATTCCCACTGGGAAAAAGACGCCATTGTTGGTATGGATGTACATATACATAGCATTCATTACTGTCCAATTGCTTGATGAACTAATGGATTTTTTCCCTAATGGAATAATAGATGCCTCTCTTCTTACCTTTTTTTTAAATGTAATTTTCATATCTTTATTTTCGCAGTAAATTTTTGTTAATTTTTTTTAACTGTTAAATAGTTATAATGCTTGCAATTATTTTTGATAATGTAATTAGCATTGCCCAGTTAGGCAAATAAAGATAAATTTGTGATAAAAATTTTTGTATTAGTACTATTAATAGATATTCAGCTACATGAAAAATGTTTGCAGATTTATTTTATTCCTGAGAATCGATGTTTTTAATCATTTATTTTATTAAACTGTTTTTTTGTAAAAATGAAAAACAAGTAACAATTTTTCACAAAATTATTTTTTAAATTAACTCTAAATAATGTAATTTTATTTTCCTATCTCACTTGAGACACAAAAAACTTTAATTTTAAATGAAAATCAAGATAATCGACAGATTTTGTAAATTGTTTTTTTGTGTGTTCAAATTGAACAATTTCTTCATTTTTTCTAGTTTAACAGTTCATTTTCAATAATAATATTTAAATGCTTATAAATGGACCACCTTGTATATATTTATCTATATTTTATAATTATAAAAAATTTGTTACCTCCTTAAAATTGAAAAAGCATTTTTTTTCTTAGACAAAAGCTGTAAAAGAAAACCTCTATACAGGTTAATCCATAAGTCTTTCTAACAAAGCCATTTTATATTTCTACTTCTCATAAGATGCATTATAAAAAGAATTAACAAACTTTAAATTGGAGTGATAAAATTAACTATCATATCAAATATTAAATGTATTGCCAACCATCATTCTTAAAAAAAAATTCTCATTTCGTTAAAAAAATACAAATAAAATTTAATGTTTACTAAATTTGATTTAAAATTTCACTTTCATCTTTATTATAAGCATTTAATTTGATTTTAATTTAAAACAAATATTATAAATCATTAAAAACGAATAAAATTAAGCAATAAAACATAAAAACTTAATTAATGCAAACAATCTTAGAGATTTTGTAAATCGATATATAATTGCATCTAATAATATCTCTTGGTAAAGCAAATATCCGCTAACTTATGCACATTATTTCTGTTACACGTAATACACACACAGTATATACCAATCCTACATACGAACGTTGTTGTTAATGCTGTTCTTTTTTTCTTGCAAAAATGCCCACTCTATAGCCTCATTTATACATAATGGCGCATTCACCACGCTAATTGCAGAGAAGCACACAAAACGATTTTTCTATGCATTCATAATTAGCGCTGAAGCGATTGAAGGAAATTTTCACTTCCTATAGTATTGGAGTTGGATGTGCCGAGAAATTTTTCAACATCAATAATATCGCTCTCATAGTCCGATTGTAATTAATTGCAACGCGATTGCACAACAAACAATATGCACATTTAGAAAATAAAGCGCATAAACCAGTCGAATATATATCTGCGTTTATCGAAATGGATTTGTTCGAGAATGCAGCATGCAGGTGCAATGTGCATACATCGGTGGTGCATGGGAAAGTGCACATAAACGGTCGGACTTTTTCAAAAAGCGGTTTCTCTTGTTATTCCGCAACTCTTGTGGTTTCCAACGCCGAATTATTGCATAATCTTGCATTTTGCACTTGAAAGGCGCAATGCAAATGTACATTTGCAGCTTTTGCCCGCGCACTGCGAAGCGAAAATGAAAAACTGTGTAAATTTTTAATATAATTTCATAAAATGCTTTGTAATTAATGTTAATAATTACACACAAAGAAAATCATTTCTTAATTTTAATTATTTGCATTTTAGGTGCACAAGTCAAAAACTAAATAAAACAAATGCGGTTTATTGCATTATGCATATCGTTTAGCATTGGTCCGAATGAATTTAGGTTTATTGGCTAGCAATATTTTTCGAATAGTTTGATAATTAGCCGGTGTTGCCAATTACGTAATTTGGCTGCTAGCCATATAAATTAATTACTCATTTGAAAGATAATAAAAGCCATCACTCAGTAAATTACTTGAGTGTGCTTATCAGCTTGTGTTTATTGTTTAATTGATCGATCAATTGTCTAATCGATAATTGCAGAGTGTACCAGTCCAATACTGAAACAATCATGCACATTGCGTTGCCTTTAATGAAATGTGCTAATTGAAATAAATAATAAAAAGTAACAATAAAAAAGAAACCGCGACATTCTGGTTTATAAATATAATTAAATAAAATATTCATGAAACATGTCGTTAAATATGTGGGTGAAAAAAGCGAGTGTACGCACCATTCTTTATGTCCTGTTATTAAAACCACTTATCATATTCAGGCAATATAATAAAGTCGTGATTGTCTGTGACACAATACACATATACCTTAATTATCCTACACGAATATAAATAGGGAGTTTAATTATCGTGACTTATATCGAGCCAGCTTCAAATTCAAGAAACGCCTCAATAAAATGCTTCACAATATTACCGCTCATTTGCATCGCCTTCAACTCTGTATCCAATAAACAATAATAATTATAAAATATTTGTTATTTTCTATTTGCCTACTTTGTTGTCTCTTTTTATATGCAGTATAATTGTAATTCACGACGAGGCAGGTTTTACACTTTTTCATTTTATTTTAAGTAATACTTTTCCATATTGCATTTGTTTTTGGTATCAAAGATGTTTGCTATTTGACTAAATTTGCTTAAAATAGGTTATAAATTGAAATTTGTTGAATATTTCCAAAATTTCTACATCAATAAATTATTCAGAAATTGCTTTAATATTTTACATCTTTTTTATTTATATAAAAATTTATTGAGATTTATGATTTATGATTTATTTATATAAATCATCATAAAATTATTAATGTGTAGAAGGAAATGAATGATAAACATATTGTTTGAATTTATTTTTATTACTGGTTTTATAAAATTGTTTTTTATTTTTAATTAAATGCATTATAACCTAGCCTTGTTAATTTATTTATTACTTCACCTGTTCCAAAATATGATATATTTCTATAAATTTTTATGAATAACGAAAATAAATAAACTTATTGGGTTTGAATCATTCCATCTTGAAAATGAATGCTATATCTAATATTTTAGTTGAAAACAAATTTTAACAGATTGTCATAATCAGCTAAATAAGGGCGAAAAATATAAAATCAATATCTCACTTGCTAAAAAAAAAGAATCTTAAAATTCTTATTGCATAAAATAGCGTAATATAAATGGGTAATAAATTTATACTTGCCGAATAATTTATAAATGAAAATATCAAAATAAATAAATATCAAAAAAAGTCTTTAATTTTACATGAGCAAATTTAAAATAAACACATCGAATTACAAAATTGCAGAGGCAAATAAACAATAAACAGAGTTTAAAAGACGTATCGAATGTAAATAATTTTGTAAGTGAGTAACAAATTGAAATTTATTGTGCAACATAGATCAAAATTTAGTGCAGATTTTACGGTCGCCGCTATAAAGTCCACTGCATAATAATATTAAACCAACAAACATATTTATTCGTTTCATCATGTGAGAGAGTTTGCAGTTAAGTATGATTCCGTGATTTATTACTTTTCTTGCACTTAACTTGCAACCACTCGCATATACTATTGTAATGTTAGCGGCTAGTGTGTGCAGAATAAATTCTTTCTCCTCAATAGAGGCAGCCTATGTTTGCACATCGGTGTATATATGCAAAGTATGTTTGTGTTAGTAGCTACCAATACTTACTGTTATTCAGTAGATCTTTAGCCTCGGGACAGCGATCGTCACAATAAAAACAGACCTTTAACCTGACTTAGCCTACTTTAATTGCTTCATTTGCATCGTTTCTTCTTTATTCTCACGTAGTAATTAGTTGTCTGATTCATTAGATGGAGAATCCCTTTCAACATATTCCGTGATAAATTATTGCATTTTATTATATTAGATTATTTATAAATGGTTTTGCATTTTATTTCACAGTTATTTGTAATTTATAAGTTGATTAAAGATATTCATTGCGTTTTGCAATTATTTTTTTAAGTTTCTTCTTCAGTAAAAAGCATACTATTTCATCAGTGCGTTGTTGAGAATTTGAGATTCCTCTAATTGTTTGTGGAAATGAAACTTAATTAATTTAAATTTGTTATTGAGGTTAAATGCGCTTAATTATAATAATTTACAAAGCAAAACTAATGAAATTCAGGGTTTTAAAATTCAGCCATAAAATTAGAATAACAAAGTAAGACTTGGTATTTAGGTAAACAATAAGAAGCAAATTAGTCGTAATAAAACACATAAAATTTGTAGTTGCCAGAGTTTGTTGCAATAAAAATGGAATAAAAGGCCGAGATATGAAACGAAAACGAAAAGCATTACTACACATGTACGGGACGGCATAAGTGTACAACACAACTAAGTAAAATAATTATTCTGTGCGAAAGATACAAAATGTAATAAAGTTTATAGCTAAGTGCATAAAACGACGTAACATCTCGATACACATTACAAGGAAAACGCATCTAATCGTTAAATCGCCGGACAACTTCATCTTATAAAGAAGCCATACCTAAATTACCCCTTGAATTTTGCGCTCTTAAGCGAAATCGCACCAGCGAGCTATTTTGCACTGCCACACGGCTCTTCTCTCCTTTTAACGGGCATTATATCGATAAAAAGAGCAGAGACATACCTACACAACGAAATCCTATATCTGTATTTATATGGGAGAAACACTTTCATAAAGCAGTAAATATACCAGTGGAGTAATCTTTATTATAAAAGTCACTTTGCATAAGCGCTCCTTTATTGCTATTATTGTTGTCGCTCGGAATTTTACGATTTTGCAATTAAATTGATAATGCGCGAATGCAAATTAATTGCTTCAATAGATATAATCTATAACTATACTTATTTGAAGTTATTATTACAGTTTTATTACTTGAATGAATGTACTTCAATTTGCAAATTACTTTGTATTTCTAGATAATTTACCCGTATTTTGAGCAATTAATTTGTCTTTATTTTTAATGACAAATTATTTTAAGAGAAAAAATATGAAATAAGGTTTATCTCATAATAAAATAGCGTTTAAAGTTTTACAATTAACATTTTGGTTTCATTGTTATGATTAAAAGCTCCTAAAAATCGTTAAATTGCAATGAAGTGAGTTTTTATCTAAAACCCGATACCAAAATATTATTTTCCTCCAATTTATACATCATTAAAAAGTTAAATAAATATGAATTTAAAATATGTAATAATAAAAAAATATTTGAACATTTATTATTTATTAAGAGACACATTAATTTGCAATGATTAGATGCTTGAAAATAGGTAGTAAGGTTATATTATTTCTTCATTACATAATTGTTTTTTATTTCAATAAAATTATATGTTCTCTAATAATAATCAGTAGTTATCTGTTGATATAAATGTGTTAAAATTTTTAAAATTGGTGAATTTGTTCAATTGTTATCAGTAAAAGCTCAAAAAAATGAAAATACTGCAATAAAATGAGCTTTTAAACAGAACTCAGCACAGAATTATTATTTGTTAAAAATTTATACTTCAATAAAAAGCTGATTAAATTTGCTATTCAATAAAATATCAAACTTTTTTATTTCCTGCTTTTAACAGGAAATATTTTTATGTCAAAAATGTAGTACACGATTTTTTACCGCATTATTTTTGCGATTTTTTGTTTTTAATGTCTGATATAGAATTTTCAAAAAAAAAAACATATTAGACTATATAATTAATCAAATTATAAAATAATTAATAAAAACTTTTATTAACAACCACTTTATATAACAACAAAATATACAATAAACATTTGTTCTGCAACATTAAACAAGTATTTTTTTGTCTTGTTTTGTTTTATTATATCTTTTTTAAAACCTGATTCCCGTTTTAATATTATAATCAAGTAAAACTAATTTAATTTAAAACTGA
Organism: Holobus sp. GC000080; assembly: GCA_030556065.1. Taxonomy (NCBI): domain Eukaryota; kingdom Metazoa; phylum Arthropoda; class Insecta; order Coleoptera; family Staphylinidae; genus Holobus; species Holobus sp. GC000080. Next base: position 40,071 of record JASKGO010000541.1, read on the forward strand.
CCACAATAATTTAAATTTTAACAGCATAATTAATTTGCATATATTACATTAGCTTAATAGAACTTTCTTCGTATACAGTTACAAATAAAATGAAATTGTCTTTAATTAAAGCCAGTCTAAATATAAGCAAAAAACAACCAATTTACGCATTTGCAAATCACATTCACGTAGTTTCTCCATTTTCATTTTTGTATTTATACACACATTCGCAATGCACATAAACAATTCCGCTCGATGCAAAAGAAACATGTAGTTATTTTTTTCTTGTGCTCATTGCTACAATCGGCATCGAATCGAATAATCGTTATTTATGTACAAAGTACTTCCTTGACGTACAAGTCCATAACAATTAATATTATTAGCGTAAAAGAAAGAAGACGTGGCTGCATATAAGTACATAATACAGCGATGCCTAACGTGAACATTCTTAATGGGACCTGATCGAAATATAAATTCGATGCAAAGCGAGGATGTAAGGCAATAATCATATGTACGACAATGCATAAAGTGTTTCTGCGGTAGAAAGAATGCTGTTTGTTGTCTTGTACTTATACGCATACACAATTCGGTTTTGCTTTATTTACATGCGTTCTTAAATCGCACACACACACGCAGCAGCAGCAGCAGCACAACCGAAAGCCGCTTCTTCGTCGTCGGATCATAGGATTTATTCATCTGCACTTGACATTTCTACAATATGTAATACGCTTTCGGAATATTAATAGTCAATTAAATTGATCGCGCGCGCCGGGGAGAAACGGTGGACAAAACGCGCTCGCGTCTATTTATCATTATTAAAATCGTCGCGCTTGTGCTGTGTACCACCTATCTGTTATATTCACGAAATTAATAGCTCTAGTGGTAATTAAGCGCAAGGACCACACCGCGAACTCTCTTCTATAATTCGATGCGAATTTTAATTTATCGCCCGTGTCTCTCTTTTCTGTTTCTCTTAGTGTTCGACCCTGTGGCTCATTCCTTTTTTTCATTTATTCAAGCTTATTGTCAGCAGACTTTAAATTTAATTCCGATTTATACTTGAAAAATCAATTAAATTGCTTTTTCAGGTAGTAGTATTAGTAATAATTAACCATATTTATGATATACTATAAGAGGAGCCGGGAAATATTTCATTTTCATTACTACTTTAGTGTAATTGAGAAAAAAACTCTCTCTGTCTCAAATTATGATCTAGATTTCAGTTTTTATGTCTTGACTTATGGCAAAAAAATAATATAACTTCAATTTGTTTAATTAAAACTTATTATAATTTATAGATAATTTTAATTATCATTCCAAATTTCATTTTTTACAAGTACACAATTTAAATAAAATACGAATTTGGTTACAGCTTGGTTGATAGCCTCGCGACTCAGCTTTTCACCTACTTTGTACTGAAGTGAGAGCAGTAAAATTTAATTGCGCTGACCATAAGTCAGTTTTTTGGCTTTTTGGTTTCTTCTCAAATATTCATCACTGTTTTGATTTATGGCATCTTCCATATTTTTTCTTAGCGGCTATGATTTTTATGCATTGCTCTTTTTTTAACTAATTATGACAAACTTTTAAAATTTGTTATCATCCCAGACTACTATTTAAATATCAGATATTGCATTGTTTTTCAAGTTATATAATTTTCGTTAATCAAGGACTTTTAAAGAATTTTATTTATTATTATTATTAATTATTAATTATTAAATTAGGACAGATATGAAAATTACATTGAAAAGGAATTAAATAAAAGCCCTGTGTTGGGTTATTGAATCCCCTGTAGAAAGGATTAAGGTGGTGAGTGCTTTTAAAGGCTTGCAGAAAAATGTGCGTCATTTGTGAATCCAGTGCCATTGCGACCGGGTCGGTGTGAGCCGATTTGATTCGATATATAGCAACAAACAATAATAATTATGACGATAAGCAGAGGAAAGGACACCCAAAAGTGGCTCTAATAATACATTCCGTCCGTTTCGAAATTACTAGCCTTAAAACCCGACTCGCCATCATCATAATGACCCCATATACCAGTTGCCGGTGCTCTCCGTCTCTTCTTCCATTTTACCCCGTTCTCTGCGAGCCTTTTCCTTTTTACCACTTTATTTTGACGCGCACTTTTCTCTCTTTTCGTCTCATTATACCTACAGAGTCCGGTGCCTTTTTTGCCATTTCCTTCATCCATAAATTTCGAGCGCAACGAACAATGAGAGAGAAAGAAACAGAGCGAGAGGCGAGAGCTGCTGAGCAGTTGTACCTATATGCTGCGACTCTTTGTTTTTGCGATTTTATCGACGCCATTATGCGATTACTTCATTTTTCCCGTCCACCTTTGTTAGCATTCGCCATCATTGCTGTAATAAGGATGTTTGTACTTTCCGAGGCAATTTTTCGGCGGTGCGCAAATTCGGCCCCAAAAGCGGCTCACAGGTTGCTCGTGGTAGATTTGTATGCAAGCATTGTACTTTCATCTTGTATACGTTCATACATATATTGTTCATGTTGTGTATTATTATTACTTTTCTGGTAATAGCAACGGGTACGGTCAGATAAACTGCCCACGTCTCTTAGACACACCACAACACGAAAAAGTACCGAGAAAACTAATAAAGTGTATTTTTTTAAATTTGATTTTATCTTTGGTTTACATTTTTGTGCAATGGTAATTTCTTTTTTTTTTTCGTTTTTTGCGTTATCTTTATAGTTTTTGATATTTGCATTACAAGAAAAAAAAACGAACTAGTGAAGCATTGAACTTTTAATTTTCCAAGAATTATTGTGGCATTTGCAGATCTCGTGAAATATCAGTTTAAAATTAATGCGAGTAATTGTTTGAACATAATAGCAGAGTAGTAACAGCGATTTCATAAATTGTTATTTAGAGTTTATTGTAGAATTTATGTATTTCGAATTATATTATACAAAGGAAAATCTTTTCTTAATATTTTTTTTTTTTTAGTTTTTTGAGAAAAAAATGCAATGTATTAATTTTTGCTTTTGTTTCAGGTGAGGTTTATGTTCCCATTTCCTTCGTCGGAGTCTGTGAGTACAAAGTATTCATTAATTTTAAATCATCTCATTTGCTTAAAGAAATTTTGAATAATACGAAAAGTGTAGCTTCAAGTTTTATCGCGGCTTTTTATAAATCTTTCATTAAGTTTAATCGACAAGCAAAAATACTTTTGAATCCTGGTAATACGAAAATTCAACATTAGAGGAATGTTTATATATTTTTTTCAATGGTTAGGCCAAAGATGAAAAAAATGAAACCGAAAGCAATTTGAAATCCAATTTTCTCCAGTTATGTAACATAAATCGCCAATAAAATCTATAACAAAGCGCATTCACTGAAAGTTTCCAATGGTTTGTCAATGAAAATTTTATAACCGTGCTACCATATTGAAGCAATTAAAATAACTCGTAGTATTATGTGTGTGTGTGTGTGTATACATATCGACATTACTAGGGGATCATAATATAATACATATAAGGAGGTTTTTGAACCAGAAATAAATTAAAAATTGAAATATGACGACAAGAATTTTATCGCATTATGACGCAACTTTTTTACGATCCAAAATATACTTAAGGTATAAACTAAACTTGTAAACTGCTTTTTTACTCTGCGGAGCGGAGAGACAATGAAACGGGCAATGGAAAAAAGGGAACCAGCAGGACGTCCACACGATTTTAAGGAGAGTTTCCTCGCCGGATGATTTATTCGATCATTAGGAAAATATATTAATGAGTTAATTAATTCCGCCTTAAAATAAATCCATGTTAGTACAGTTTCCAAACAAATACTATATCGATACATTGTAACCATATTTATTCCTCGCTTTTGAATGGCTCGAAAATATTTCGACTTGTATTTTATTCGAAGAAGAAGAAGAAGACAACGACGACGACGAAGAAGAAGCCGAGAGCGAAGATTTTCGAAGTCGTACGTACGGCCGAAGCACTCGAAGAACGTACAACAAAGCTTGCACACACGTGTATAGACGCGGTGTTCAGGTAGAAAAACTTAATTGCTTTTGTGCCCTTAATGCAGCAGAACACTCCCACTAATTTATTTTCTAGCGGACTAACGTGTAATGCTCGCTTTTCCCTACCATTATTATCAAAAAATCGAAATCTTGATCATTTTGCGCGCTCTGCTCTTGAATAAATAACGTTCGGAAAGCTTGCGCCGTTAATTATTGTTCTTGCACTTTAAAGGGGTCCACGTGAAGAGTTCAGATGGTCAGCTCATTGCAAATGTTTATGTGGCGGGACGAATTCGCCCATTCGCGAACCCTTTTCATTTTTAGCTGCGTGCTTTATGGACGCCTCGTACGAATAAGTCCTGCCTTGACATATTGTTCGAAAACCATTCGTACGGACTACGGACGACGGACTCATTTAGCATCGACGACCGTTGCCGCGGAAATTGCCAACGATTCAATTAAACGTTTCCAATTGCCGCTTTAATTCGCCATATGATTAATGTCTTGATACTTGCACGAAATTGAGCTATCAACTAGTTTCGCTATATGAAAATCAGTGGTAATTTAGTCTGGTGTCGTTAATTAATTTGTTTTCGAAATGAAATATCTCGATTGTCATCGCGCCGATACATGCTTGTAATAATTACAAGGTTTTCCGTTATTAATTAATCGATTATTAGAAACGAACGGTGGGTGTGAGGGCTGTACTCGCATTGCAATTACCTATGATTATTAATCAATTGTGCCGATCGATTCTTTTTTCATTTTGTTTTTTATTGCTTTATACAGCGGATTTTTCGTTTGGGCTTTTTATTCGTGTCGTTCAATGGTCGCAACTTATGCATAATTCATATTTGGCCTAGATTTGTTACTTAATTATTTAATAAACTCCGTAATATACTAATTAGTTTTTTATTTATATGCGGTAATTTGCTTTTAATATAAATCACCTGCTCATTAGGTCTGGTGTTGAAAAATTGTACGACACATTTTATGTTCCTGTTTCGTTTGTTTAATTTATTTTAATTTTTTTATTTATTTATAACTAAGAAAGTCGTAATTGGCTTGTTTTTTTTTAAGATTTAATTGATTATTCATTAGACATTACGCAAGTACCTGTATAAGCTAACTGTATGATTTTATTATAAACAATTCCGTTGGTTAAACATTTAAAGAATATTTATTAATTATTGTGTAATAAAACAACATTAATTTGCAAAAATAATATTCATTTTTAGCTTTTAATTATGGAGGCAATGTTAAATGTAGTAGGCATAGAAAAATTAGTTTGCTAAATAATTTAAGTTTTTAATTAAAAGTATAAAAAGGCAGCTCAAGTTTCTTAAAAACATTTTTAAAGCGAAACATCAACTTCTGATTACGCAAAAAACTGTTTTATACTTTATCCAAAAATCTAAACGAGCAAAAAAAAAATAACAAAATATTTAGAACTTATATACTCTCATCAAGATAAATGCTTTTCAATTTGTTTTCGAACAGGCAATTTATTAAAAGCGTTTCTGTAAATTAATACTTTAAATTTCCGCAAACGAAAAAAGCTTTTTATTTAAATGCCCGTATCCAAGAAAAGTAAGCAAATATACCACGCAAGGAAAAAAAAAGGAACACAGTATTGTGGGAACATTTTTGATGATCCGGGGATAATCCAAGAATGAAGAATGAAGCGAAACCACTGAAGGCCAAGAGCATCTTGACGTCCTGTGGTACATGTGTGATATCCTCGTGCACAAGATATGCGTGGCTTGGAGGAGAAAGAAGAAAGGAAATGACAGCAGCATGACTTTCGTTTATCATGCATGACTAAAATATCAATTACCTCCTCGGTGCTACCATTAAACAATCGTTGGCCCCTTCGCCGACAACCGGCAGAAAAACAAAATACAATTTACGTGAAATGTCGCGTCGGCAAACAAAGGAAACTCACGGTTATCTCCCAATCGCGCTCCTACTTAGATGGGAAAACGAATTTCGGTTTGAATACGTGCGTGCCATCAACTACTTTTTTTAAACAATTTTTTTTTCTATACGGTCGTGCGTAATCGTGGAGATGTATGTTGAGGTATTTTAATGTACATGCTTTTTGGAAATTATGTTGTTAATATTACCAATTAGTACATTCGGTATTTAGGCGAATGCTAATTAATATTATCGAATATTTTTTAGAGACTTGCTGATCTATTGGACGAAACTGTGCTCTAACTGTGTATCTCTTGAACGGAATTTTGTCAACCTTACCATTGAAGACAAACATATTAATCTCTTTTAATTTCATTCAAGTTTTACATATAGTATACAAAGGGAAAGAGATAGAAGTATTGCGTGAGACACGGTTATTGTGAAATTTTTTATGTGGGTTCCATACAAGAATAATAATTAAGTTGATTCTATGTACAGGAGACATAACAAATTATGATTATATTGTTTGAAATTTTATTTTATTTTATGAAAATCTGTTGTTTTACTTAGTTTAATTGAGTTGCATTTTGATTTCATAACTTTTAACTATTACTATCACAAATTTAAAAAAAAAAAATCAATTTGCATCTTTTAAAATTATTTTAAAAACAATTAAAATTTTGAAATTCCTTTAAAAGTCAACCCTGAAAACAACATTTTTAGTTTCCGCTGTAACATACCAATATTACCAATAAGACCTATAAAAGAGGCAATAATTTAATCAAATTATTCAGTAAAGACCTTGTATATTATGCACAATTGCACAAAAAACTGCTGTCCAACCTTATCGTGTAAAAAGATAGAGCACCTAAGGTGTTGTTTCTGTTTAGAAATAATGGTCGGCCATCAAGGCCAAAATCTCTTTCTCTTCATATGCGCTCCTTACGTTATGTTGGTAAAACGCAGCAGTCACTTTGTCTGCGGCTGCAACCTAATAAATAATGCCACCGTTTATTGCAATGCACATTTTATTACATATGTCTCATGCGACTTTTTTCCTGCTAACCATGTAATCATAATAATAGAGAATATAATGTGCGCGGAATAGAATGGAACATTTGTAGGATTTGCTGCTGCTCTCACACGCACCATACACACACATCCTCTTTAAGAGAACTCCAAAGCTGCAAACAGTGAAACTTTTCCTCGGTATCCATAAAAAATAATCATAATAAAGTGCATTCCGTAATCCGCGACCAGCGACGTTCTCTCCGCTGCGCACATAATACATTCCGCTTCTGCATGCTAGCAACATGCTAGCTAGGACTCTAAAGCAGAAAGGTGTAGCGGCGGCAGGACGAGGCTAATATTGCTTTATTAATTATTATCATTTATCCGCAATGTTGTGTCATTGCATCCATGCTCTTTGCCTCTTAAGCAGAAGTCGTTTCTCGCATAAATTTACTGCTAATTACACAGGGTGTTCAATCTTTTGCGGCTTATCAATGATATCTTATAATTGTAAAGCACCGCTACAGGGTCGAACAATAGCACAAACTATTTTTTTTTTCTGTAAACCCTTTATTTTTCTTCCTTCTAGTTATGTACCCTTAAATATACTGAAATTAGAAATAAGGGGGGAAAAAAGAAATTAAAATTAAAAAAGAAATGCATGGAAAAAATTATGATAAAATAGCAACAGCAGCATATAGAATTAAAGTGAAAACAATAGAGCAAGTGATTAATTAGCGAAGCAAAGTATCAGGAGTAATAAAATAGTTGCGGAGACAAGGTTTTCGGTATTTTTCGCCGTCGATATTTATTAGGCAATTGTGAGAGAGCGCTTGGAATTTTCGCATTTAAGTCCCATTATTTTCTCGACTACAACCACCACTAACAGCACCACCTTTAAATAAACAGACACATTCGTTCTCTCTTCGGCTTAGCGGTCTGCTGCAGTTTGTTGTTTCCATTGGTCTCTTGCCGCATGAAACGTTACACCAACTTGTACATTTATAGTATGTGTGTACACCTTAAAGTTGTTCGTTTATAAATCGCGCGTTACGACCATTTATTTATTTATTTCTACACACAGCTGAACACCACGCAGAAAATTACCTTCATTATTTTCTCCCGGTTTGCTACTCCTACAATCATAATAAATTTCTAATGAATGCCATTCATTATTATTAATAATACCGACCATTTGCTAATAAGCTTTATCAGCCGGCTCAGAATTTCTCATTAAGATGCTATGTTTCCTTTTTTTTTGCTTTTCTTCTTGTTGTTGTTGTTCTTGCTTTTTATGCTGGTCTTTTATTAAATTTATGGAAAATGAAAAAAGTAAGAGGCTCGACGTTTATTTTTAGATATTACGAATCGACTGATCTATTTAAATTGCTAATTTTTTTACAAGCTTAATTAAATGGTAGCATTTGTTTTAATTATTTTGCTGCTTGGATATTCACAAATATAAAAAAAAATCAATGTAAATCTGTACATTCAGTTTTATAGTTTCATCACTGATTTATTAATTTGGTAAAACTTTACTTTACAGTTTCATACAGCAAATATAACCCGCTAAAAATACAAAGGAAATTATTTTAAAAAAATGTATAATATTGTATTGAAAAAATGAATAATAAATTGATGAAAACAAAAGATATAACTAAAAGCTGGTATTTTGAAACAAAGCATATTGCATCGTGAATTAGCAGCAAATTTATTTCCGGGAAAACCTTTTCAAATCTATGATAAAAAAGTAATTCAAATTCTCAAAAAAGGAAACGTAGCTGTATCAACAACAATAACAATAATATACCGTTGATTGGTTCGATTTGTATACACTGCATACGGTTTTACAAAGTGACTTATGGGATGTGGCAATTATAAATTGCATTCTACCATTCGAACCGCAAAGAATAAATTCAGCTCGGCATTGTTTATACAATTTGCACTAGCGTTGGCTGCTGCTAGAGCTTTGATTTATTTTCTACGCAATTTTATCGGTAACGAGCGTGCAAAGTTAAAATGAGATTTCTGTTTAATTTTTTTTTGCACACGTTCGATTTTCAATATGTACCTACTGTATTACAAAGACTGTTGAAAAACATTAGCAGCAGCAGAAACTGTTTGGCCGAGAAAAAGAAAGGAAAAAAATGAAATAACTGGATAACTGTTCAAAGAGAGGATCTAACAAACTGCTTCCTAGTGTATAGATTATAATTAATGGCCTGTTCAATTAAAATTTTTAAAATAATGTTTTCAAAAATCCTCTTCTTCAATGCGGTTTCTCTTCGTTTCAGTCCACGCACATATATTGTATATGCGCGCAGTCTTTAATCGGCAATTAATTAAGTAAATTTAATTAAGCGTAGAGACCGAAAATATTGGAAAATTAGCTTCGGGAATCTAACGGAGATTCCACGAATTAAATCATATCCGAAATGCAAATGAAAACAATATATTTCGTTGTTGCTATTAGACAACGAACATGACTGAGTCATAAACATCATTATTTAAGTGGACATGAAGAGATTTATAAAAGAATAAAAAAATGCTCAATCGGTGAGGTCCAGGCGATTAGTATCAATTCGTGTCTATTAGTAGCTTGTACTCAATTAATCAATTGATATAAATATATACTTATACGCAGTTTTTCTCTTCTGATTAGTTACCTACGAGTGTATTACAATATTTCGAAATGAGCGTTTTGTTAATTCGCTGCGAACTTTTCTTATCGGCCACCGGAGACAATAAATGAAAAGCTCAATGCTAATGCTGATTGACGGATAGCAATGTTAATAATGTACGAAAAAACTGGAATTTGGTATTAGGCAAGCAAGTAATTTGCATATTTTTTCTATGCTGCGAATATTTATTTGATAGGTTTTTCGGACAATATTAATAACATCTTATAATTAATGTTTTAATTAACGGAACAGAAAAATTTGTTTTTGTTTGAGAGTTATTTTTGGTGTGTGAAGGATTTTCGCTTATTGTTTAATAAATTACCTATTTTTGCTTGAGTTGAGCTAAGGTATTTAAAATTTCAATAGCCGATCGGTTGTTTTTTCTTGCTTTTAATTTTATTTAAATGGGTTTAAAATTAATTAACTGCTTCTTCTATAACACAGGTCAACAAAAAATGATTTTTCAACACTTGTTTTACCATTTTATATACTTTTTTATATTAATTTTTGAAGCTGATCTCAATTTATCAATTGCAGCCTCAGTTTTAATTGATATAATTACAAGAAGTGAAAAAGTCTAAAAAATTAATTAACTTAAGTTTTTCACATTGTTGTCGGAAAAAAGTTATTTTAGATATTTAAATTTGAATGTTTAGCAGTCAAAGTGCACAATCTTAACAAATAATTAATTAATAATTTGAGACGGAAGGAGCGAGAGAATTCTAATTTATTAACAGTCTTTCAAACGAAATGTTTACAATAAGTATAATAAATCATATTTTGAAAATGGCCATCGACCGCAGTTGTTCGGCCGTCTTTAAATAGAATTAAATATAAAAATTGCAAAATTCATTAGGACAAAAACAAAAGGACAAGATTTTATAAAACAAAAGCAAAGAAACTGACTAATCGAAAAAGCATTTAAAGAATGCAAAACTAGTTCATCAGGTATGACAATCAATGCATAAGGGGTGGAAAATCGAGATGCGGGAAAAACAAAAGAAAATAAATCATTCAGTCGATCAGTTCGTCCGTCGACTTTTCTATTTATAGGAATGTCCTAAATCCTTGGAGACACGCAGAATTCTCGAGTCAGATCAGAACGTTAATGAGCGTTCGACTAATAAACTAGTGGATTTGAATGCACAAACACAGGGAGAACGCTTCGTTGCAGTTTCATATGTTGCTGCAACCTATACCAGCGCGTGCATGTGAGTTGCATATAAAAAGGAATTACTTGAAATCCTAAACAAGGCCAACTGCACTTGTCCCATAAAATCCAGATAACATGCTCGCCGTTTGTCCTCTTCTTCGTCTTCTTGCTGCCGTTGCCCGTGTGTGCCAATGTCTCTCCGATGCAACAAGCGAGGCTGACCGGCCTCTCTTTTGCGGTGCACTCTTGCAGCGCGCGACCGACGCTAAATCCTTCTTCGTTCGCTTGCCGCGCGCGCGGTGAAAAAGGCCGCAATTGTTGTAATTAAAAATGTGCGGCTCGCAACTGGCAAATTGAATTTGAAAATGCCTCGGGCCTGCTGCCGATCTCACTGCATACAAAGTAATATAATAACAAGAAAGGAAAGAAAAGAAATGAAAAGATGAAAAAAAAAAAAAAACTGACGGATTTTGCATGCCGAAAAATAAGTCTTTAATCCGCAAAGTTATCGTTATCCTTTTAATGCCGATTTAAAATGCGAGATTTATTTAAGGACTTATTAAAGTGTAATTATGTAGTTTAGTACCGCCGCGAACCCGGTTTGAGATTTACTCGGAGATTTTAATGGACGATCTGAAAGATAGGAGCAAAATGTGGAAACTGAAGACATTAGATGCTATCCACACACATACAAACATATACACAAACGCAGTAAAAAAGAAACAAAGTGAAGCCTCAGTTTTATTCACTTAATTGACTTACTCTACATTGTTGCAGCAATGCGTTGTTGCTGAACTGCATCAGGCGCATTGCTCGCGACGACTTTTTCGGTCGTGAATGAATGCAAAAATTGTAAATAATTTTTGCGCGATTATCTGACAATTACATCTTAATCATCAATTAGTCGTTGGCTTTTAATTGAAGACGGACAAACGCACGAAAAAGTCAGTGTTCGTAATTAAACTCGTGCCGAAGAGGAACGGTTTCGCATTACGAGGAAGTCGAACTTTATGAAGCTGTTTCCATTGAATCAATGCGCGCTCACCAATTAGCCCTTCGAAATAATTGCAGTGTGCCCACGCAATTGCAATGAGTATTAGGTATTTCTTAGAAAGTGTTAAAGCTTCGCGGCAAAAGTCCGGTGCGAGCAAGTAACTTTTTCCACTGCTCGTTGTTCGTCTTCTTTATCTTCCCGGCCTTCCCTTTGTTCTTTCTAAATCAACTAAGCAAGTTCTGTAATGGTTACACGTAACTTCTTGCGGTTTTCGCTTATGGCCGAAGCTTAACCAACCAAATACTTTTACCCACCCATAATAACAATAATATACGATGGGCAAAGAAAAGTTCCCAGAAGAAATACCATCAATTTCACACTAATGCGTTATATTATCTTTTGTGAGATAGACATTTATCGTTGCCTTATTGTAGAATTTTCCATTACCATTTTTTTATTTATTAATGAATTCATAATTATTTTTTTTTAATTTGCGTCACTTGTAATTTGTGTATCAGCATTTGAAATTCAACTTTTGTAATTTGTGAATAAAACATATTAATTAGCAGTATATTTCAGATTAATGTACTTAACGGTGTTCAATTTGTAATAGTTTGTACGATTAATGATTTCACAGTCAGTGTGAATACTAATAACTCTCGGAAAAATAAATACTTGGAAGGATAGTGAATGTAAAATATGAAATTAATAGATTCATAAAACAAACAGTGTATACAATGTGTACGACAAGACATTTTTGCCGTTTGACTAGCGGAGTTACTTTCATCTATTATGATTTCGCCTGTCGCCGATTGCAACGGACAAAACGACATTGAGTAACAAAGTTGTGTGTGTGTGCAGTTGTTGCTGGATGCTGCATGTGCATTTCTGCGGTATTGCCAGCAGACGATGTGCACTGCTCGCGGAGAGCTATAAATCGCGGTAAATCACTATTTCACACTGGGCGTGCAATACACCGTACCGCAGACATTTATACAGTGTGTTTCTTTAATTTTTTTATTTTATTTTCCAAAATTTCTGAAAAAAAAAATTGAAATTCTTAATGAAATAAGTTATATTATAAGCCTTGTTTTTATTACGTTTTATTTTCATAAAATTTATTTACAAAGAAATTAATTTCTAATAAAAAATGGTTTAAAAAACTGATTAACAAAGCATTTTTTTTTTAAGTTTTTATTAATTTAGAACTTTTAAATTAAAAGTCATCAATGCAAATTAAATAATACAAAGTAATAAAATATAACCTTAACCGTTTGCGCAAACAGCGAAGTTAAAAAAGAGACAAAAATGTAAATTCAACTAAAGACAATCCAAACATAAAGTTTAGAAAATCCTGTATAGGAATTATAATGTGCAAGATGCAGTTGAATGCATGTATAAAAGACTTCTCTTATTCAGCGGTACTGAGTCCTGACACGTTTATAGTTTTTCGAAAGCCAAAGTCCGAGCAAGAGGAATTTCTAAGAGGTCATAATTCTTGGCGCAGTCGAAATTTCCGTCATACGTAGCCTCATTATGAATACCGAAGGATAAATCAAAGCTCGCACCACGGAACAAAATTATATTAATGCGGAGCTTATTGTTTACACCTGGCTTATGTCGGTACCACCATAGGTGCCCATGTCCATGTCCATGTGTGTGTGTGTGTATATGGTTGTGTGTTTGTACAACTTTGATCATTTTTAAAGTGTGAATTAACGGAACAATGCGACATTATGTGCGGAATATCTGAGATTCGATCCGGCACGAAATGTTTCGCTGCTGCCGTTGCTTGCTTGCTGCTGTTGAGCCCAAGAGAGAAGAACAGATTCCTCCGCGGTGCCCGTGAAAACTTTACAATACTGTCTATATTTATATGTATATATATAGGTACACATGCATAGAGATGGTCGCCTGCACATAAAAGCGAACGAACGGGTAAAAATGGAGCTTATTTGAATTTCAAATGGTTCTGTTTTCTGTACTATAGCTTGCCATTCGCTTTGGTAAAGTCCTCTTTCGTGTCACCGAAACCATCTCAAGAACTTGCCACTTGGTATTTCATTTCATTGTGTGTTTTTTGTATGCAAAAATACTTACCATTTTAAAGAGATGCTTAAATGACACCTATTAACTTAAATGGGCATACGCTTGGTTGATTACTGCGTTAAGAAGATTGTTTTAATTTGCTTGAGATTTAATTAAAACTACAGTTAAAATTATCATCGCTTAAGCTTAAAGTAATGCAAAAATCTTAAAATGCTTAAAAGAAAGGGCACAAATAGAAGCAGGGAAGAATTAAAATAATTATTTAAATGACAAAAAACGGTGGATAAAAGAAAATAACTATTGGAAATTAAAATTATAAATTTACTATCCCTAATTTTCACTACTAATTGCGTTAAAATTTAAGTAGTTGGTAAAATTTGATGTAAACAGTACTGTTATTTTTTTAACAGTAACAAAAATAGTGTTACCACTTAAACTTAAAGCACTTAAAGTTTAAAGCAAAAATAAACATTAGCAAACGTTTATTATAATGTTTAAAACTTTAAAACAACTATGGAAATAATTATATAAACATTTAAATATTATCGCATTTTATAATTTTGATTTAATATATTTTCAAATCATTTTTTATTAAAGTTATAAGTCTGTTCAGCAACCATTTCTAGAAGCTTTAAGAAACTTCTTGAAAACTAAATAATAACATTTTGAACTCATTGTAAATTAATTAAAATAAATCCAAGACTCCAATGTGCCAACTACTTTGCGCTCAAAGAATAAAATCTTGTAAAGCAACGAAGCATTTAATGAATTTAAATGAAAACCACAAGGAACATCAATAAAACGTCTAAAAAAATGTTATGCAATAATAAAATTATCCGGATATTCACGGTAGACAGAAAACGTCTTATAGAAAAGACAAAAAGTAGTTAAAAAAAGCCAGAATAAAAGATTATAGTTGTTTCATAGGTAATATAAAGCGATTAGTAATAGTTGTTGCTCCTTTTTCGCAACGGCCGAATAAATTCGCGCAAGAAAATCCCAGCAGTTTCTTACTGCACACAAAGTGAGAAAAGAACGAAAAAAGTATTTCTATTAGCGACGTGCAATAAAAATCCATTGACTAAATAAAGCAGTTTTTCATGTCGCACTATAAATCNGTACGGTAATAATAATAATAAATCTTGTTGTGTACGTTGGCAAAGTGTTCAATTTAAAGGTCGTGTCCGTAACAATCTATCAATTTCGGTCTTTCTGCCGAAAGAGAGAAGACTTTTCTCTTCTTATTACACTCGTTGATAAGTGACTTTCTCTGACGTGCATGTTCCGCGTCTACTTAATAGTGGTAGTAGATGCACACACATCAGGTACTGTACGTGCATGCATGTTTCTTAAGTACTGTTACGATAATTAACAGCTTTAATTAATAGTATTGTATGCGCGAGTCGAAAATAAATTACCGCAAGCGTTACGTTATTATTTCTTCGTCCTTGTTTCGCCTTGGAGCTCTACGCTTCATCAATAATCCTCGTACGGATTTATTCCTGGAAATCTGTTTCATTATTTTTTTTACATTTTTTTCTTTTTTTACTTGTTATAAAAAATCATTTATTTTATGAAAGCTTTTGACCATCTACGAGTATAAAGCAATCCAATTTTCTTTTGCGTGGTGATTTATAAAGTCAACGGTTTATCAAAACTTTGATTTTCGATTTCGATTAACAAATGATATTATTTTTCGTGAGTTTCAGCAATTTCTGTTTTCCATCTCAGAAGCTGCTTATTTAAAGCTAAGAAGTCTTTTTAGAACAGATCACAAAATTTTTCTGATTTTTCAATTTATACAATTAATTCAAATCTCGATTTAAAAATATCAAAATTCTTGTAAAATAAACTGCTTAAGATAATAATTTAAAACTTATCAATT
>JASKGO010000542.1:0-12159 GCA_030556065.1 Holobus sp. GC000080
ATAAGAAGAACAAGAGAGAGTAGAGTGCGGCTGGCGCAGGTTAGCGCCAATGGTCGCTGTCGTAAACAAAAGTGCGCCTCGCTATTCGCTGGATGAATGCTCCCAGCCAAGGTCGTTACACTACTACCAGTCTAGCTAAAATCGACTAGAGAGCAGCTCAGAGCGCACCACCGCACACTCCGTGCCGCACACCAACAACACAGTGTTGTGAATAAATGGTGCACCGTCGCGACGAACTGCGTTTCGCTTATGTAGTATTTTAATCAATCGTCGTGCTTGTAACATGAGTTATGCAAGTAGGAACAAATTCGAGGTAGGTGCTTAATTAGTAGAAACTGGCAAACAATCGCTGCAAACACCGCTTTGTTGCCCAGCTTTCCGCGAGATCCTTTGCGCTCTCGATCGAGAACAGCTGATTTAAACGTCAAAAATGTCAGGCTTTGTTATTGTCTCTTTGGTCTTTGCATAAAGCGATCGCAATGGCTGTTTTCCACTCGGATTTTGCTGTGGTAAATCGTGGCAATTGTCCGTTTTCGCAACCGGAAAACATTGGCCGCTCGTCGGCACATGAAATTTCCTTGGTATTTCTTTGTTTCGCTGCGTTATTGAATGTTGTTACTTACCATCCATTTCTCCTCGTCCATTCGAAACACGTACTGTATGACTCGGTTGCATTGCCCGTTGTTGTTGTTGGATGCTCTCGTCGAAACGATCCATGTTTTGAGGGCACACGATGGCTCCTAATGCTCTAATCGTGTTTGCCAGCGATAAATTCGCTGATTACTTCTTGTTGTAAACATTAAATCGGTTCCAATTATAAATTTAGGATGGCAAGCAAAATCGATGGCTTTTTTGCGCTAAGCGGAAAGTCAATGACACACACACAGAACGCATCGAAAACAATAACATTTTATGCACATTTCCAGACACTTGCGAATCCGCGCTAACAAAGAGATCGACGCGTTAATTGCTCGACATTCTGTCCGTTGTTGAAGGCAAATTGAGGGAATTTAATAATAAACATTGCATTCCAACATTGATCTGATGCATATTTATAAAGCTTCTATTTACGCTCTTTGAGATGTTGCTAGACCTACAGTTATTTAATATGAATATAATCATTATTATTATTATTATTATTATTCTGTTTTATTGAATATTCATGTAACAATTGTAAATGTTGTTATGTTGTTTTCGTTGCGTAAGATGCGTTCATTTGAATTGAAGCTAAAATCATCCCTTCTTGAGGTACGTTCTGCTGGCCTTTCATCGATAACAATGACGTCAGCGACTTTAATCAAATGAAATTAATAAATAAGTTGAACGAATGATATTTTTCATAGTTTTCGATTTTCGACGTGCAGCAGCAACTACGTTGTTCCAATAGTTCATATCATATTTTCCACTTTATTTGCGTATTTAGTTTCCCCATTTATTGTTTTTTAGTTTTACTTTTAATTGGTGCAATAAATATTAAAAGCATGGTGGCAATTTATTATTTTCCCTTTTAAAAAACTTAAAAATTGCTTCTTTTAGAAGCATTGCAAACAAAGAAAGTAAGTTGTCTCCTTTCTAAGCAAATGTTTTTTTTTAATTTGTAATTAATTTATAATAATAAAAAAGTGAAATGTAATACCATGTGGTTTCCATAAGTGAATGTAATTAATTGCGATTGCATTGCAGCTAACCAAAGTGTTTGCTGATGACGAAGCTCCGATCAACAAGAAACTCCCGAAGGAGCTGCATCTGCGAATATTCTCGTATCTGGACGTGGTATCGTTGTGCAGATGCGCTCAAGTATCGAAAGCCTGGAACATTCTTGCTCTGGATGGGTCCAATTGGCAACGAATAGATTTATTTGACTTTCAGAAAGATGTTGAGGTATGGACGTGTCTATCAAAATCATTGTTTCATACACATTTGTCATACGTAAGTAGGCGTTCCACAAGGGTTTTCACTTGATTTTCACTTTGGGTCACACACACACACACAAATAAATTAAATAAATAAAAATATAGAAAACAATTTTTGCGTAATTGCCTGCCTGCTCTGCTCTTTGTCTCTTTGAATTAGTCTCCACGTAATATCAATGCAAATGTACTCTCTTTCTTAGTGTTCGAGGGTAGATAGATTTCGGTCAGGATTGCTCAAATAATTACTTCATTTTTAGTTTGTTTTTTTTCATTCGGTTTTTTTAACGGTGTGTTCAAATGTTCAAAGGCTGCTGCTGTTTCTTCGGTTGTTAAATTGTTAAATTATCAAATTGAAAATTTGAAATTAAAAACTGATGATGCAAACGCAAAAATCATAATTTTATGAGTTTTAAAGAGATAATTTTATTATCTACTTTAGGTAAGTTTATTATTATTGCTTGTTTGAATGGGTGGCGTTATTTAATTGTATAACTCTGATTTTATTCTTTGGCTTTCACCGAAATCATTTTTGTTTTCCTTTTTGCAAAGCAATAATCTTTCGTTCTTATAGATTATTGTTGATTGTTGAAAGTAGTCATCTCATCAAGAGATTGTAACGGTTTTTCCATAATTTATAATTATTTTCATTTAATTATATGTTTTAATGATATAAAATGAGAAGTTTATTTAATTTGTTTCAGCAATGAATTAAGGAATAAATTAGCTTTCTTTTACTTTTTTGAGTTTTTTTATTTTGTTTGTCAAGCTAATCTTTCCTTGGTTTTGAAATATTGTTGAAAGTTACATCTCAAATCAATTCATTTTCTATTTCGCCACGAAATCCTGCGGGAATTGTTCAAAAGAAGTAAAATGTAAGTTTGCTAAATTTGGATCTTTGTTCTTATAATGTTTTGACTACTTTTGCGACAATTTCATTTTTGAAATTGCAATTCATTTAGGAGTAATCGTAATTTGGATTTTAAAATAAAAACGTCTTTACTAAAATAAATAAATCAAATAAAAATATTATTTCCGAAGAAACCAGAATTAAAAAAAAAAGATATAAAATAGTAAATCAAAATTTTGATTTGGTAACTTAAAAATTACGTTAGAAATTGAATTTTCATGCATGAAAAAAAAAAACCGCATATTTATTTGAGCCATTCTGTCGATGAGTTTTGTTCGTTCGTGAGGAGAATCGGTGAGACCTTCGAACAAACTTTGTATTTCTTTGCAGGGTCCAATCATAGAAAACATATCGCGACGATGCGGAGGGTTCTTACGGCAGTTATCTCTGCGTGGGTGCCAGTCAATTGCGGACAGCTCGATACGAACGCTGGCCCAATTGTGTCCGAACATCGAGGATCTCAATTTAAACGACTGCAAGAAACTGACGGACTCTTCGTGCCAATCCCTATCCAGACATTGCTCGAAATTGCAAAAGCTCAATTTGGAGAGTTGCGCGGCCATCACCGACTTGTCGCTGAAGAACATAAGCGATGGCTGTCCGCAACTAACACACATTAACATTAGCTGGTGCAGTAACATTACTGAGAACGGGATCGAAGCTCTGGCCAGGGGTTGTCCCAAGTTAAAGAACTTTGTCAGCAAGGGGTGCAAGCAAATTAGCTCCAGAGCCGTTATTTGTTTGGCCTTGTTTTGTAATCAACTGGAAGTGGTTAATATCAAAGGGTGTTCTGTAAGTTTCAGCTTTTTGCTTCCTAGAAATTAATCGTCGTCATTGTTAAACGTCGCCAACTGTTTTAGAACGTTAGGGACGACGCGGTGATCACTTTGGCGGAAAAATGTCCGAAACTGCATTACCTTTGTTTGTCGGACTGTTCGTATTTAACGGACACATCGTTAATTTCGCTCGCTCAACAATGTCCCCTGTTGTCCACGCTCGAAGTGGCCAGTTGCTCGCAGTTTACCGACAACGGATTCCAAGCGTTGGCGCGCGTAAGGAAAAACCCTTCTTTAAGGGTCCCGATCGATTTTGCATTTAAACTCTTTGCTTCCTTGCAGAATTGCCATTACTTGGAGAAAATGGATTTAGACGAATGTATACTAATTACCGACAACACTTTAATAAATTTAGCCATGGGTTGTCCCAGGATAGAATATCTGGTGATTATTATTCGCGCTAAACAATTAATTGATTCGCGAAGATGCATGCAAATAATAATAATGCTGGTTGCGTTGGTTTATTTTTAGACTTTATCACATTGCGAACTAATTACGGACGAAGGCATCAGACACTTGTCCACGTCGCCATGTGCAGCGGAAAATTTGACCGTTCTCGAACTGGATAATTGTCCATTAATCACTGATGCGTCCTTGGATCATCTAACGTCGTGTCATAATTTATCTAGGGTGGAATTGTACGACTGCCAATTAATTACCAGGATAGGGATCAAACGATTACGGGTATTGTATAATCATTATATTTGCAATTTTCCCTCATCTATTTTGTTTCATTACGAAAGCATGAAAAAATCTAATCTATTTTTATTCTATGAAACATACAAACAATGTTATAATGATAAGTAATTAACTCCTTTTATTTCTTTTTTTGGATAACTCTTTATAAATATTAAAGAAAAATGGATTGTCATTTAAAATTGTGTTTAAAAAAATTGAAATTTACTTGAATAATTTTAAAATTACATCTTTTGTAAATTTGCAAAGTTTATCTTTTATAAATAATGGTAGCAAAAAAAAAAATTAAAAGGTTTGAGCTACTTTTGATGTTACCCTGTACTTATTTTAATATTCAATTGCTTTAAAAAGCGAAGAAGAAAAGGAACGCACTTCTATTTAAAGTACACTTAGTGACGCATCTAAGCAATAAGCACAAATTGCAGAATGAATCTGCAATTTATCAATTTGACGAATCCTTAAATGATTGATGATGTATTTCAGAGCCATTTGCCTAACATAAAGGTGCACGCTTACTTCGCGCCCATAACGCCGCCCCCGTCAGCCGGCGGCACTCGTCAGAAATATTGCAGATGCTGCGTGATTATATGAGGAAACGGCCCCGAGGACCCACCGCTACCACCGTAATTCTTAATGTGTTCAACACGCCACGCCGCCTTTTCACAAGATACCAAATGTGCTAATTTTCGGTTCAACTGAAGCGTTTTGCTGGTTTTCGAGACGATTTCTATAATTTATTTTTTTCTCTCATTTGTTTGTTTGTTTTTAATTATTATTCGTTCCTTCTTTTTTTTCTGTTTATTTTTTTTTTGCGAGAACGAGTAATGCATTGCATTCGTTAGTACTTAAAGACTTTAATTTGCTCAAGCAAAGAATGCTAACATTATTTTTTAAGTATTTATTTATTTGACTCTCGTATGGAATCCGAATTTGTGGAACAAACTAAGACATCGACTATAACAGAAGGTGTTGGGGCCAAAAGGGGCTTTCTAAAACAAACTGACGAAACAAATTCACTATGACACGCGTTCTAAGTTCTATATGAAACATATAGATTCATTCATGTAATTATATCAATTTCTTAAGTACGCATTATTATCGTCTGTGTAATCGTAATATGATAATTTAGGATGTAAGTTATACATATTTACTCGAGTTATAAGTTCGCATTGCGGCTAAGGTTGATGTGAAACGTACACTACAATAAGCTTTTTTTTTTTTTTTTTTTGAAAATCATTCGAAAAGGCGAACTGAAATCTTTGGTGCTTAAACGTTTTCGTAAAAGGGTTTTACGAATCAAGCGACTTGTTTTTTAAGAAACGTTAACTAATTGGATTCTGTTACTTTCGACTATTGACTGGTTATATATATATTGTGCCATTGATAAAAAAACGTTGGCTTTACAATTTGTTGTTTTCTTTTGAAGAAAGTCTATGGTACAATAAAAATGAGATTATTTATAATAGGTGCACAATGAAATTCAATGCGGCTTTTATTAGATTAATTTACCTCTGAAAGCCTGTGATACGTACGAGAAATTATTAACAAAAAGAGAAAAAAAAAGAAATGAAAAACAAAATTATTGCCGTTACGTTTCCGCATCTAAAAAATAATAATAATAATCAAAAAAATAATAATAAAGAAGAAAAAATAAAAATGAAATAAGGGAAATTGCAACCAAAAACCATCATCACCCTATTTTTCTAAAATGCGTCTTTAGGGTTTCTTTGATTCCTCTAAAATCCGCTTCGTAGAGTGTACAAACAGTAAGATTGTATAAAGTAGCTGTTCAATGTGATGTAAATTAAAGATTTTCTTTTCAATGCTCTTCAATGCGCATTAATATTTTTATAAAACATCTTTAAACTTTTAGAGGGATACTAGGTATTTTACAAGGTGGAAAGAGCGTCACAACGTAGTTTTTTAAGTACATCCTAGTCTAAGCAACCCTTTCGAATTAATCGTTTTGTATAATTACGAGAGGATTATTTAATCTACTGATAATAATTTATATACGAATCATTTTAGAATTGCATTGGGTGTAATTTTCGACATGTTTTAAAATGTTTTAATAGGAGAAAACTAAAAAAATAAGAAACCAATCTGATGCGCGTCGAGGAAATACTAACGAGTGGAGTACTTATGTGATAAATCGAAATTTTAGAAAATATCTATTGTATTCTTAATTAAAACGAGTTTTAGCAGCGTTGAAACACAATAATAGATTGCAGAAATTTGCCTACTACGACCGTGTGCTTGTCATCACGATTATTTAGTCTACCACACTTATCTTAATTTTTTATTTGCTTTGGTGATGTATTTTTTTTTCGTTTCTGAAATGTTAATTTCAGTTTAGTTTTCAAAAAGACTGAGCACGAATATTTGTAAAAGTAGTCAAAATTTGATGAAGTAACCGATTTTGTGTAATATCAATAGATGTATGTGCATTTTTTAATCTAATAAATAAGAGCGATACACAATTCGATGGAATTTCCGATTACAACAATGATAAGTACGACAAACCATTAACTTATCTAAAAAAAAAATAGAATTTTCCGTTTTGTTTTTTACATCCTTAATTCTTATCTTTTTGTTGTTTAGATGTAATGAAAATTGGGGAGGACCTTGATTTTAATTATGTGTCGGTTTTCCACTAAATTCCTAGCTGTTTTCCGACTAAAAAACAGGATTAATTGTCGTCTGATAAGTTCTTTTAACCCCTGCTATTACGTTATTTGCATAAATTTTGCATGTTTTCAGATTTTTAATTGCTGCCCGTGCATCCAAGAACACAAACGTGCAAATTAGCTGTCTTACGTGGAACACAGTCATAAAGTTAATTAAGTTTAATTGCTTTATGGTCTCATTTGGAATAAAATTTGGTAATTTGCTTAATTTTACGTCGTATTAAAATTAGGGCATATAAATGTAATTAAACGCCGATTAGAATTTCAATTGAGGAATTTTTTGAGATGAGTGCTATCCTAAGTTGAAATATGCTTGGGAAATGTAAGTTTTTTTCCCAATGTTCTCTTCGTAGATTTGATTATTCTAATTATTTTATTGTAGTTGTACTCTTGGCGGCGTTATATTGGACAAAAACAGTTTTGTCAGGTATGCTAATGTTTTAATTTAATTTTATTTCTTTAATAAAGTCTTTTTAGAAGCAACTGATTGTCCCCCTTTAAATGGCGATGAATTAATTTTGATTCCGCATAATGACTGCAGTAAATTCTATATTTGTGACGGGGGTGCGAAAATTGAAATGACTTGTCCTGATGGATTGTATTTTAATCCCAACTTAAAAATATGTGATTGGCGGTCAAATTCTGGGTGCGAGAACGCTGGTCATTCAACCACCAGTGGAAATAATACAAACGAATCCACTACAACTACAGAAAATTCAATGAGTTCTTCTGAGGGACAAAAAACGACACCACAAGCCAATCCCAGCTGTCCCAACGATGACGATCTCGTCGAAACAATTTTTGTTCCGCATGAAACTGAATGCAACAAGTATTATGTAATTAAGAAGTATGAAATCACTTGTGTGGATGGTTTAGATTTCAACCCCAATATCCTTGCTTGCGATTCTCCAATTAATTCTAGCTGTGGTTCCAAAACCACAATTGGAAGTCCTTCAAACAGGACAAATCCATCTAGTGAATTGCCAACAGGAACAACAAATAGTTATGAGACCGAACAATCATCAGCAACAATTACTTATATCCCAACAGATATCACTACGAGAACTATAGCCACATCAGTAAAGGACCCTGCAGTTTCAACGAGTGAATCAAATACCAATAAGAATCCCATTGAAACAACCACAGTGACAGGTACACAAGAGACTACTTCTCTTAATAACTCAACGACTCCAATATTTGATCAAGAATGTCCACCGAATAATACTGAAGAAATTATTTTTTTACCTCATAAAAATTGCAGCAAATATTATGTCTGTGATTGGGGAGAAAAAATTGAAATGAATTGTCCTGCAGGATTATATTTTAATCCGACATTGCATGTTTGTGATTGGCCTGAAAATGCTGGTTGTATTTCAACTGGTTCCACAGAGGGTACCACTAAAGCGACCAATCAACCTATTGAAACTACTACTTATGAAACTAGCACGCTAGATACAAGCACATGGAAGCCATCTGAAGGCAGCAGCGAGGCCCCAACAAGTCAGCCACCAGGAATAACAACTGATGGAACCACAGCCTCATCTGGGCAACCATCTGAAGGCAGCAGTGAGGCCCCATCAAGTCAGCCAACAGAAACAACATCAGATGGAACCACAGTCTCATCTGCGCATCCATCTGAAGGCAGCAGTGAGGCCCCAACAAGTCAGCCAACAGAAANGTGAGGCTCCAACAAGTCAGCCAATAGAAACAACCACTGATGGAACTACTGTCTCATCTGGGCAACCATCTGAAGGCAGCAGTGAGGCTCCAACAAGTCAGCCAACAGAAACAACCACTGATGGAACCACTGCTTCATCTGGGCAACCCTCTGAAGGCAGCAGTGAGGCTCCAACAAGTCATGCTACTGAAACAACTTCAGATGGAACCATAACCTCATCTGGGCAACCTTCTGAAGGCAGCAGTGAGGCTCCAACAAGTCATCCTACAGAAACAACCACTGATGGAACCAATGCCTCAACCGCGGAACCATCTAAGGGCAGCAGTGAGGCTCCAACAAGTCAGCCAACAGAAACAACCACTGATGGAACCACTGTCTCATCTGGGCAACCATCTGGAGGCAGCACTGAGGCTCCAACAAGTCAGCCAACAGAACCCACTGAGAAAACCGCCATGACAACCACTGGTCATGAAATCACAAGTGGTCCTTCAGATAAAGAATGTCCGCCCACAAATTCTGGCGAAGTGGTATTTTTCCCCCACGAAAATTGCAGCAAATATTATGTTTGTGACTGGGGCCACAAAATTGAAATGGATTGTCCCGACGGATTACATTTTAATCCAGTTCTTCATGTGTGTGATTGGCCTCAGCATGCTGGATGTATAACGTCCATATCCACATCAATTAATAATGAAATAACAACCGATACTTCTTTTGAAACAAGTCCTACTGAAAGTTCTCCATTGTCAACATCGATGAGTTCGAAAACAATAGCAACAACAGTTAAAAATGGCAGCCATGAAACAAATTTCCCAAGTAACACGACTCCGTCATCCACAACTTCAACCACTTTAAGAACAACAACTAGACGATCCACCACCACTTCCACTTCGAAAACTACCACAGCTTCTTCCTCCTCAACCCAATGTCCCCCTACAAACGATGGACAAGTGGTGTTTCTACCACATAAGGACTGTACTAAATACTATGTCTGCGATTGGGGAAAGAAAGTAGAAATGAAGTGTCCTGACGGTTTACATTTTAATTCGAAATTAAATGTTTGCGATTGGCCCGCAAATGCCGGATGCGATCCATCAATTACCCTAACTACCAAACACACTTCGAGGCCTTCAACAACAACAAAAGCACCAACTATTAAAACTACCTTAAGACCGACTACTGCTAAACCAGTAAGCCATGAATGTCCTCCGGGAAATTCTGGTAAGGCCGTCTTCATACCGCATGAAGATTGTGACAAATACTATCTTTGTGTGGGAGGAAAGAGGTATGAAAGAAGTTGCCGCAGAGGGTTGCACTTCAATCCTGTTTCGAAAGTGTGCCAGTGGCCATATGAAGCAGGTTGTACTGGGAATAAAAATTTAGATTTAACCGGACCGAGTAATCCCGGTTCTATTGGAAGTGCAAATGCTTTCAGCAGACAGGTGCGAGATACTGATGCTCTCGACAGATGTCCCATGGATAATGATGGCGTTATTACATTTTTGCCCCATAAAGACTGTCGAAAGTATTACATTTGCGCTTGGGGAACCAAAATCCCAATGTCTTGCCCCAGCAGGTTACATTTTAACATTAAAAAGAATATTTGCGAAAATCCGAGGCGAGCTGGTTGTGCTGTCGGCAATCTGTTTCATGTGAGGAACAAAGACGAAAGTTTAGATAGTGTTTAGCGAGTTAATTAATTAGATTGTTATCTTCAGTTATCTTTTTTATCATTTCGATAGATTTTTTAGTGGAAAAATTATGTTTCCTAATTATGCGATCCGTGGGAACAATAAATCACAGCTCTTAATTAAGCAAAAAATTGTACGATTTTATCTCATCACACAATAATTTTGGAATTGAACTCTATTGTTTAATTGTGGTTGATAATAGAAAAAAAAGTACTATTATTTTTCGGCTAGATAAAAAAAGTCCTCTCGTTTTATTAGGCAATGCGCTATAAATTTGCTCGCATTCTATTATTCTTTTTTAAACTTACAGTATGTGGCACGTTCGAATTGGTAATAATTTTAATTCTTAAACCAATATGAATTTAATTTTTTAATTTTTTTTTAGGGATTTTTGTTACATTTGTAACAATAATTAGTGCAAATGTAGAGTACTGCAAAGAAAGTACAAAAGTGGCCGGTTATGACTGTGACAAATACGTTGAATGTATCAATGGGCGATTTGAATTCAAAGATTGTCCTGAAGGGTTACATTTTAATGATATTTTGAAAGAATGTGACGATCCGATTAGAGCAAATTGTCAGAACATTGTTTTCGATAAATTTCCTCGACCTGGTCATCATGAACATGGACATTGGCATGGGCACCACAATAGTAACGGTCACATTACCTGGCCTGGACATAATAGTGAGGCGAGCAGTAATGGGCACGAAGGACATTGGCCTGGTCATCATCATAGTCATGGACATAACAGCGGGGAACACGGGAAGCATTCTAAGGATTCGAGCCATCATTCCTCTAGCAGTTCCGGCAGTTCGGAATCTAGCAGTGGAGAGTGGCCATGGCCATGGACTAGTACTACTCCAGAACCCACAAAAACAACGACTGATCACACAATTACAACTGTTACACCCACCGTTCCTCATACTACCGCAACAACCAAAATTCCCGCAACAACCAGTAAGTTGCCACCAGTTACAACTACTAGTAAACCGCCGGTAACCACTACAAGTCAGCCAGGAACTACACCAACCTCAAGTGGTACTACCAAAGAACCAATAACCACCACTACACCGACGGTTACAAGCTCTAAGGCACCAGGAACGACTAAACCTCCGAGTGTTACTACTAAAGAACCAATAACCACCAATACACCGACGGTTATAACTACTAAGTCTCCAGGAACCACAAAGCCTCCTCATGAAACCACCTCTAAAACTCCTATTACCTCCACAAAACCAACGGGAACCACTAGAAATCCCAATGGAGCAGATGATTGCCCTGCTTCAAATGGACCGACTACAATACTTATTCCCAATTTGCTGGATTGTACCAAATTTTTCGTCTGTAACTGGGGTGTGTCAGTCCCAAGGGATTGTGCTCCTGGTTTGCACTTCAATCCTGTTTTAAGTATTTGCCAACCACCTGAAATTGCTGGATGTGAGCCACAACCATCCCCAACAACGAATGCTCCGATTACTACCAACAAACCGATAACAACTACTTCAAAACCAGCCACTACGTCTACAACCACCAAAGCTCCGGTAACTACCACTAAACCAGCGGGAACCACTAGAAATCCAAATGGAGCAGATGATTGCCCTCCATCAAATGGACCGACCACAATACTAATCCCAAATTTACTGGATTGTACGAAATATTTCGTTTGTAACTGGGGAGCGTCAGTTCCAAGGGATTGTGCCCCAGGCTTGCACTTCAATCCCGTCTTAAGTATTTGTCAACCACCGGAAAT
>JASKGO010000543.1:0-66144 GCA_030556065.1 Holobus sp. GC000080
TGAATCGATTTAAATGCGGTTTTCACTATAATATTGAAAAAAATATTCTCTTTAAGAGGAGAGGGGTTCCGCCCCCTAAGATGATTGGGGAGTTAGGGGGGGGGGGGGGGGGGGGGGGGGGGGGCCGGGAGGTGACAGTTACGCCATAACGAAATATTCGAAAAGATGTCCCCCTAACAATAAAAATTGACGTGTATCAGGGATTTTTCTTAAAATGAATAGTTTTCATGTTATTCCGGGTGAATACTTTTCGCTGGGACACCCTGTATATCGGATGGGGTTAATGCAGTTGGACGTTGCCGCTCTTCTGCTTTAATGTTATGTACAGCTGGGATGTGCTTATTAGTCGGGGGCGGCGCAAGAGACGAAAAAAGGCGCAAGAGGCGAAGAGGAAGAAGCGAAAAAGTGATCGTGTGTTGAATGGGAATATATACAAGGGCATCTTCGTCGGCGTTTGGCCCAGCGCACGATTCGATGCATAGAAATGGGCATTTTCTATTAGTGCCAATGGCTCTTGGTATTTTGTACCCTGATCGAGCGTGAATATCGATGAATTTTTTACACCATAGCTTTTACCTTCTTTTTTTTTGTCTTTTTCTTCCATTCTCTATTCTCGACTTTAATGCACGCTCCAATTTTCCTAATGTTTATTACTTTCATATTTTTATTTGTCTTTTTAATTGGTTTTTTTTGCTTGTTTAATTTCTGCCGTTAAAAGTTTTCTTTTTCTGAAACTAATTATTGTTCATTTTTTTGGTATTCCACCTACAATTCACGGATTAGTAATATAATTGTTACATTATGTGTAACAAAATTTAAAATCGATTATAATAAACTACCAATTTGGTGATCAATAAGTGCCCATTTTTGTAGAAAGTTAAATCAGTTAAGTGGCTAATCAATGGAGTTTTCTTTATAAGGAAATGCTGTAAATAAAATAAATAATAATTGTAAAATTCAATGAAAAACAGTTTCACATAATTCATTTTAAAAGAGTCAATAAAATATTTTTTTGCAGTGAGTTAAATCATTGACAGGGTTTTCTTTAAAAGGAAAAACTATAAAATAAAACAAATAATAATTGTAAAAATCAAGGAAAACTTGTTTTACATAATTCATTTTAGAGGATTCCAGAAAAAATTTTTTTTTATTAAATGTTAAATCATTGAAGTGGCCAATCAACGGGCTTTTCTTTAAAAGGAAAAACAATAAAATAAATAATAATTGAAAGAAAATCAATGAAAAACTGATATTAACATAATAATAATTTTAAAGGATTCAATGAAATAAATAAATGCAGCGTATTGCATCAATGCGAACCATTTGTGGAAAGTAATTTTTAATTTAACAAAAGCATTAATTAAGAAAACATTTTCTTTGTGTGATCTTTTTTAGCCATATGGCTTAAATATACTTTTAAGGCACCGTTTACCAAATAGGTCGTCTCGTAATTCGTAATAATTCTAAACAAGCGCGTCCCCGATTAGCATACATAAACATTTACACCTCACAAAGTGCTCGTTAATGATTTGAAGAGCATCTATTGTGCGGGATTAAAGGATTTGTTCGAAATGGCAATATTTCTGAATGGCCAAGTCATTATTTATTGAGGTAATCGCCTGTTATTCATTTGTTTATTTCTAGTCGTAATTTTTTTTTTGTAGCGTTCAATTGCGGGGGCCGCTCGTAACATATTCAAATTATTCAGTCACAAGATTAATTTCACTGTTTAATTTATTCTAATTTCTGTCTGTGACTAATTGATTATCAACTTTTTTTGGCTTATTGTTGCTTCGTATAACTGTCCTACATTTTTATAGCAACTATCAATCAAATTTAATTAGTTAGACATGTTAAAACTTTCATTTTTTTTTCAGTGATTTCAAATATTTTATTAAATGAGAATATATAAATCTTTTAATTAATTACTTCAATGCAAAAATAATAACTTTCTTAATAACAAAAAAAAACTAATTATGAAACTTTTTTCGCCAAGGAAAAAACAACAATACTTTTAAAAGGAAAGATAATAACGTTGTTGCATTGGTTACGAAACCATCCATAACTATCTATCTCAACGATCGACTTTCATAAAGGGAAAGAGAGAGCGATATGGTCGGCATCTGGAAGGACCATTTATCTTCGGAAATTGGTCAATATCATCACTGATTCGGGCAGCGACGTGTCCGGCAACAATTTAATAAATATATCGGACGGCTCATTTAATGTTGCGAATTTAATTAAAAAACTCTTTTCGTGGCGCGTCGAGATACCTCTCCTCTCTAAGCATGGAGACGACAAGTAGGTAAAACTAACGCGGTACGTGCTTTGTGCAAAAGTGTAAAAGTTTAGCGTCATTTTGTAGCATCCGTAAAACATCCCCGAGCACACACAACTAGTTGGAAATTTTCGCAGTTTACTATTACTCGTGCTTGGAATTTTCGCGTCGCCGAGCGCGCCGCCACTGCCTCCTAATCGGGTTTTTCACTGTCTCATTTATATTTGAATAAATAACTTAATTTCACAAACGATTACTTGTGCACTTTGCATCTTTAAAAAACGTTACTTTTATAATAAAAAAGAAAACTTTTTTTTAGTAAAAATCAATTTTTTTTGTGAAAAAACATTTTTTTTAAATTTGTGTTGCATTTATAGAATTACTTAAAAAATAACTTTAAAAAAATCCCAAAGGAAGTCAATTTTCAAAGGAAAATAAGTTTTTTCTGTTTTAAAAAAAATTGTTTGGTACCATGTAAACCAGGCAAATTAAATAAAACAAAAGAGGAGAAACAACTACACATAGTGAAAAAATAATGCGCACGTAAACATTTTTAATATTTTATGATACTCTGGAGATGCCGCAGACCTAAAGATATGCACGCACAAAATTTTATTTTTACGCTCCACTGCCGCAGTATGTATATATTACGTAACGGCCACACGAAAATTAGAAAGAAGAATGATCCGGCTTGAAGCTGCGCTTATTTTTAATTAAATTTTTATTTACGCTATTCGTATAATAAACCTTTTCGGCCTAGCTGCTTGCGAATTAAACTTTCATATTGCGATCGCTGCTTTGGCTTTTGCTTTGCAATGGCCGCAGTTGTTGCCACTGTTATTGCATTGTTTTATCCTCCTGTTTTATTCAGTTTTATCAATGGCTGAAAATTAGCAGCGGATTATAAAATCCATTAAAAATCTTTTTAATTTTTATTTCATTTATATATTTTTTATATCAAGTTAATCAAAAATTTATATAAAAGTAAAATGAAAAATACAAAAAAATAATTTAATTAAAAATAGAATACCTCAAAATTCTTTAATAAAAACCTCTTATATCACACTTGATCAAGTTTAATAAAAAAAACAGTGTGACATTAAGAGCTAAGACAAGTAAAGAATTGGAAAAGTTTTTTCTCCGTAATGTGCGAAGAAAAGCAGAAAAAAAGAAAATTATTAACAATGGAGTTTCTTTGAAAAAATTTGCATTTTAATGCAGCGACTTCTGTACGGCTGAAAAGTACATTTTACGATTTACCGGAATTAATTTAAAAAATCGCGGTGCGTCGCGACGCGTCACGCATATCATTCCGTAGTGTCGCGTCCGTGCACAAAGTCCACGTGTCGTCCAGAGAAAAATATTTTAAAATTATAAGCGTGTTCGCAATACTATAATCAAGGGGTGACATTTATTTCGTTCGTAATTTACGGCCAACGAAATTGCCAGGTTTCGACATGGAAATAAGTAGTGGCCACTTCGAGCCGACATTTAATATTAAGAATATTCTCTCATCTGTTTATTTTTTTTTTCTCTTCGAGCAATTTACGATGCGACAGATAATATCTACGAGTGTGGGCACGTAAAAATAAATGTCGCAATTGGAAAACTACTACTACTATTATTATTTTCGGTTCGCTCACTTTTCACTTTTTCTATTCTGGTTTGGAAACGCTCAAAGTGCGACTCTCGCCTTGCTTATTTTTAGCTGCGATTATATAAATAATACCAATTAATCAAATGTGTAGGTGCAAACACATAACAGCCATTATTTACTCTAAGCTTGAAGACAAATTTCCGCTAGTTAGTTTAATTTCATCGCGCTATAGTGGTAAAACCAACGTTTTGAATAATGGCGGCTGGATGTGTTGTTTTCCTTTGCATTTTTCTAACTTAAACATTTATATTTTTAAATAAATTTGATATAAATCCATTAGTGTATTTATTTAGAAGTAATTTGATGTAGTTTTTTTGAAAATATGTTTTGTGATACTTAAGATATAGCAAAAAGCTCACTAAATCTCTAAAATATTACTTTTAGTGAGCTTTTGTTTATATAGCCAAAAGAAAAAACGATGGGAAATTATTAATTACATATTTTGTTAGGCTATAAAACAAGTATTATTATAATAATAAAAATTTTAATTTATAGCTGTTATTAAAAGTGCCATAGTCAATGAAACCGTTTAATTGTTTTTTTAAACATTGACGCGACTTATGCTTATTTTAATTGTTATTTTTTTTATACAAATCTTAAATTTTTTAAATTATTTTTTTATATTCCTTAAAAACATCTATTTTTTAATAGTAATAAAAAAGTTTTAATATTTTTTTAATATTATTATTTGTTTAATAATTAAAAGTTTACAAAAATTCAGAATTCTAAAAATTTGGAACTTTTATTATTAACATTAAAACCGAAAACGATATAAAAATAAAAAAAGCAATATTTATTATAGCCTAAAGCATTAATTATTATTTATATGAGCATAAGTTTATAAATAATTCATTTGCAGCGAAATACTGCTATTAACAACGATGCGACAACAGTTATATTGATTATGGTTTTTATGATTTTTTTTAATTCTATTTATATTGAAAATTTATTCGATTTTATCTTGAAAAATAAAATAAAACTTAATTAAATTATTAATTAAAAATGTTTATTTTCTATTGATGAAAAGTAATAATCATTTATGCTTAATTAAACCTTCATATATTATATTTTATTTTGCTTCAAATTATTTTAATTTAAAAAATATAATTTAATAATAAAAAATCAATAAAATAAAAGCTAATTAAATCATAAAACATTAAATAAAATAAATAAATAAACAGTAATTTAAATATGAAAAATGTGAAAAACGTAAAAAATATATTATGCTTTAATTTAAAAAAAAGAAAAAATAAACATTAAAACTGTGAAAACTTTAAAAACAGAGGCCATTAAACGAAATGTCCTCTTCTTTATAATCGCACATGAAACTAAGCCAAATTTCTGCAGAATCCTCGCTCGGTTGACCGCGCAATGAAATGAATATGGTTATTTTAGCGAAATTGCAAAAATTTTTGGCGGATTCCACGCAAGAGAGTCTATTTTCGTCACACACCGACCGAAAACATTTGATATGGCATTCACGTTTCTGTCACATTTCTAAATGCACAATCCCATTACTCTATTTGTGTGCATCAGTGTTGGTGCATGCTGTACGGATGCATTCATTATTTACTTCAAGTAGTTACATTGGATGCATTTAACTGCAACGAATTGCGCAAGTGTTCCCGGCGAAATATTATTATTAAATTATGCGCCTGAATTTTCCGAACGACGGCGCCACGTGCATTTCACTATTAGATCACACAAATATCTAAACTTTGTAACCCTTTGTTACCTATTTTTCCGTTCTATATGAAAATAAAATTTTGTATCTTTTTCTGTCAATTGCTTTAATTTTTTTCAGTTTATTTGATTTTCATTAGTTCAACTTTTCTGTTTCCAATGCTTCAATAGCTTTTAATAGTAAAAAAATATCCTAGGAGGATCAGTAATAA
Organism: Holobus sp. GC000080; assembly: GCA_030556065.1. NCBI lineage: Eukaryota > Metazoa > Arthropoda > Insecta > Coleoptera > Staphylinidae > Holobus > Holobus sp. GC000080. The sequence continues at coordinate 5,831 of JASKGO010000543.1, forward strand.
AAGAAATCTGAAGTGAAATCATGTGAAAAGTCCGCTGAGAAAAAAAAACATTTAAAGTATTATTTATCATTTGAAAAAAAAAATTGTTGAATTATTAGATTTTTTTTTGTTAAAAAAAGTAGACCAACATAGAACAACTTTGTTAAATTAAGCATAAAATCGATAAATTTGAATAAAAATTACCAAGACTGTAAAATTTTGATAAAGTATGCGGAACATTACCATGCGCTTGGAATTTAATAAAAAATATGCGCCAAAGTTCGTAAAGAATTTATGCCGAGAAGAAGGAAGCAAAAAAAAATAACAGGAGGACATTTTGTCCTTGCATATGTAAATGTCGTGCTTACATGCAGAAGAAGAGCTTCGCCATAATTTTATTAGTGTCGTTTCTATTCAACTGACCCTTATCATAATATATCGGGATGTTCACTTAATTTTTCTTTTATCTTCATGGAAAAAAATGCAAATTTTTATTTAGTCTTACAATATAGCAAAATACGTGTCCAGATTTCTCATGGCGGCTCCTTTATGACTGCCGCCGTTATAAAACCCTTTGAATTTATATCAAATTCCAACGGAATATCAATTTTATTTTCACTTTTTTAACAATTTCAAATATTTTTATATAGAAACCCGAAAAATATGACATATAACAATGTTTCTAGATAAACAATTTAATCTTACTTTGTATTTTCACGAATAAGAATAAAAATGAAAAAGCAATTTAAAAGAAAGTAAAGAAAATAACGCCGCTGGATTGGAATGGGAAGCCTTACACTTTTAGGCCGGGCGAATTTTCGATTCCCGTATCGCATAATATAACGATGCAAGATTTATTTATTTAACATTCACGCAGAAATTACTCAAATGAATATTTGATGTTTCAATTCCGAATATAGGTGCACATTACGTTCGTACACGCTTGCATATAAACGTCGTTCGTTCTCCTGCCTAGCTGCCTGCCACTGCTTTTGCTGCTTGCCGCTGCTCGCCCGCTTCCTTTTTTCATCTTCTTCCGTTTCGCTTATGGCTGCCGAGGTGGCTCCTCTGCAAGGACGAATTCCACTGCTGTGCGGTGGTATATGGGGAGGATGCGAGGCGAAACCGAATCGTTTTTCCCCGTACACCACTAACTATTTTTTATTGCGACTCGTCGACGCACTGAATTATTTATAAAACGCTTTAAATTTCCAATGTCTTCTCTCTCTGCCTGCTCCGCTGCTGTTCAAACTGATGGCCAACGGTTTTGTCCTTTTATTTGCACTTTGCTTGGCGAAATTTTGCTTATTTTTCAAATTGCTAATGCTTTCCTTATTTATCTTTTTGTTGGGTTTTTAATGAATTTTACAAAATTTTCAGGCAATTTTTGATATTTTCTTTTTTTATATATAAAAAAGAGCTTTTTTAAATGTAATTCCTTCATAATTGAATATTTGAAATATTAAGAAATTAATTCTTTAGTATATTTTTAGAGTTTTTTGTATATTGCTTGTATTATTTTTAATTATTTTTTTTTTCTTACAACAAAAGTAATAAATTAAGAGAAACTCTATTGACACAAGTTAAGTTACTTAGGTATCGATTATCTTGCCAGCAATTAAATATCTATTACAGATGTTCCAACAAGTTTCCCGTCTCCTAGCCTGCTATGTACAGTCTCAGTAAAAGTACATAGGGTTAATAATAAATACATAGTAAATGTGAACAACATAGACAATGTCATTATCCTGCAAGCGACTAATGCATTGCGGTAATTAAATTGGCAAATTTGCCGCCGCCATTTCATTAATTTCCCAGACTAAAATTCGGAAATTCGCCAATAATTTATCATGAATAAAATAAACAATTATCAATCAGTAATTTTAATTCGATTTTTTATTTTTCGAAATGTTGTTGTTGCATTAAGTTGCAACAAAAGCTTTTGATGAATCTAAGATGAAAAAAGGGCGCAGCGCAACGAGATGAAAAGGCAAAGATAACCATCGTACAGGTAGATTGGAAAGATTCTCCGACTATAGAAAAATATTGTGGCAACGAAAGGATTCGTAATGGAATTTCTATCCTCCCTCTTGAAATATTTGCCTGGCATAAGCAACTAAGGGAAATTCTTCAATCTGAGTCAAAGAGTCAAAGTCCCCTTTCGTCATACTTTCAACAATTACCTTGCAGTCTTTCTGCAAGATCTTATAAAGTAAAACAAGTGATTTTTTTTTATATTTTATTGTTATTTTTTTATCGGAAGTGAAATATTTACTTTTTGCTTATTTTTTTATATACATACTATGTCTTTTCTAAAGAGAATTGTGGAAAACTTCATAAAGTATTTTTTTTTTAATAATTTTGGTTTTCAGTACATTTTCAAGAACATTGATAATAATATTACCGTTTTATTTTATGTATATTGTGTTAAAGTTTTCGGTTTTAGTGCTTTAACTATTTTTAGTGAAGCGTTCTGTTATTTTTTTTCTGTACGCCCAAACGAACTTTTACTGCCGGCTTTATGTGTTCCTCAGTGGAAAAGTTGTTAAAAGTGCCATTAAAATATGATTTTCGTTTTTGTTTCAGTTTTGTTTCTAACGAATTTATTGGATGTACTACTTGTATTATTAAAATGTACTCTCTACATGTTAATAGACCATATTTTGGCAATAAAGAATTAACCAGATGCAAAATGTTTTGCATTTGCCAAGAAAACATTAAAATTAAACTGTTATTTTATCATAATAAATGTAAAACATTGCTTTACAATATATAAATTTACTTTTAGAATAAACTATTTTTTTGTTTAAATCAAATTCAAAAAGAAATAATAGAAGAAAAAACTTACCAAAAGACTCATAACTGGAATTCCTGTAACAAAAAAAATATTTTTTTAATAAAGAAAAGAAAAGAAAATTTAATAAAAATAGTAAAACATATTTTGTAACAAAAAAGTAATGATTTGCAAGTCAGCTCCAAAGCAAATTATTTTCAGAATAAAATATTTACGCGCTTCTCTAGTAAATTGAGTAATTTTCCGCGTGAGGACTATAAGGTAAAAATTCAATTTACCTTGATGGGGTGTAAACATACAAATAAAACCCGTTTATATAAAAGAAATTACTCGTAATACTAATAAAATTGCGGTGTTTTTTCCTGATGAAAGGCCATCGAATGAAGAGCTGGAAAGAAAATATGCGCGCACAATATATAAAATGGCAAGCGCAAGAGAGACGCGAAAAGAAACAGGGGGACATTTGTAGACATTCGTTTCACGGGGCCGGTCATCGAGAGTACGACTAGTACGACGAGTTACCTCTGCAAGCGCCGGTTGACGGTGACGGCGGCAGCAGCAGTAAAGCCATAGAATGCGAGAGATAATAAATAAAAACGTTCTTTGAAGTGAAATCCCCAAAGGGCCGCATTAAGACGGTGGTACACATCTTCCCTCCACTCGTATGTTCCCCGTAATAAATAACTCATGTTGGTTTATGACCAAAGAACGGACACAGAAGGCCGAATAAAAATAATGCAATAGCCCTGTCGGACGTTAAACTGGCTAGGGCCTATTAGAGAAAGGAAACAAACCAAATGCCATTGCTGTTAGTGTTTTTTTCTTTTCTTTTCCTGACACGCGGAAAGCTAAATTTCATTAGACGTTTCTTCTTCTTCTTCCTTTGCTGCTGTGCGGTCGCTGGTTCTTCGTGTATTGTAGGTGTACGTACAAAGGGGCTTGCTGCGCTATTGGTGAAGATGGAGCTGGAGCCGACTGCCATTTCATAGTTTTAGGGGTTGCACACGCAACGTGCGTAGTACGTGGTATAAAAGAGCCGAGTGGTATTGGAGAGTGCAGCGGGTCTCAAAGGGCACATTTCTATATACCATTTCAGACTTTTAGTTTTTGCCCGGATCCTCGCACATAAAGTGCGTCATCAACTTGGCAAAAAAGAGTATCTAATGGAACCTTTCCGGACGCATTCCATCAGAAATAATTGCTCCCAAAATGACCAATAAAAGAAGAAATATCTTTAAACTGACCTCCTATACCGTAAATCAACATTTCTTATAAATATCTAATCAATAAAACGATATTTTCACTTTCCAGGGAAGCCAAGTAAAAGTAATGAGTAAAGAGTAAAGAGAAGCAAAGAAAAGTAAAATTTTAAATTAATTTTCTCCAAATCAAATATACCGTCTGTTTAAAAAATATCTTTAGTAATGAAGGATGAGATGAAAATCAGTAATAAAAGAAAGAAGTTTATCATAACTATAGTTAGAAAGGAGCAAAAAACATAAAATATGCAAAATTTTGAACAAAATTAAAAATTTTGCGTACATTTTTATAAATTTCACAAAAAGCCATTGAAGTAAACTGAATTTATAAACCAAAATTTACAACAAGAGAAAAACAGATTAGTATGGCAAAATTTTTGATAGAGACATTAAATTTTTTTTAAATAATAATTTTAGATTTCAGTAATAATAATCCCTTCTCTTGATCCAAATTCTAAGCAAACTTTGACTAAGTTTCCTCGCCTTATAGCAGCCAACATAAAGCTTGAAAATAAGTGTAGGCCCAATTTGGTAATTAGTAATTAATTAAAGAGAACCGTAATTACTTTAAGGCATCTAATATGAATAAGGGGTTAGGTATTAAGTTGTAATTGAATAAATTTATCGGAAACGGGTCGTTTGCATATGTGTGCGCGTCTTGTGGATTATGTTTCGTTGTAGAAGCAGAGTCCACAACTCCACAGACACCCATTGAAAGCACGTAGATGTTATAGGAAGTGTGCAGTAAAGCAGTACAGAGCCTTCCGCATAGTTTTTCTTTCTCTTCTCCAGAGGAATATCTATGTGCCAGCACGTGTTCCGAGGCTTTTCCTCATATACAACTGGTTACTAGTTTTACTGGTGTACGATACGACATACATGCTGCTATAAGTATATCTTTTAGATATGAGGGTGACAATGTTATGAATAATTTAAGGAGCATACACTAGTCGACTTCAAACAGAGACAAGCTCCGAGGCCAGAACACAGACGAATATGCAAATTAATAAATCTTGCATCTTACTTTGAGAGAGTCTCCGGACCGGGATCTGCATATAAATAGATTGTCGGACATACATAATAACTTCTCCCTCTTCTTCTTCGCCTTGGAATTTTTTTTTACCCGCCGCGGTCCTCCTGCTTGCACATATTTACTCGCTTAATAGAGGACGACGATAAATGTTTTCTTTACATTTTGCATTTCGCATTTCGAAGAGAAGTACGCGGAGGAGGATGCGCAACGCGCACAAAAAGACGCGATTGAAATTTATGGGGAGCGACAAGTAACGTGCATTTGATGAGAAAGCTGCAGCAGCAGCAGCATCGGTGGTAAGAGACCGAAGAAGAGTCCGAGAGCGAGATGGAATACAATCGAAAAGTAATCGAGGGTGAAACGTGCATCGGCGGGCGTCCAAATTCGATTAATATGTTGATTGAAACTAATGATAGTGTCTCCATTGTCAGACGGGGCACAAAGGGCGCACGGACTGCGACGCCTTTATCGTATTACATTGGACGTGACTTGCAAGAATCCGCAATGCGTTCACACAACTGTAAACTTGCTTTAAATAAATGAAATGCTTTTTCATACTTGTTTTTTTTTTCTTTGTGCTCTTTTAGCTCTTTTAAACGATGTTTTTTTTTTGTTGGAGCTAATAATAACCTTTGAATTACCATTATGACACGAAAGAAAAAAAAAGACCACTGATTGCATGAATATTTAAGCAAAAATTGTCACAAAAATTTTAGCAGTTTAGCAGTGAAGAACATAATAATCATACATCAAGCTAAAAACGAAGGGATCAAAACTTTTTCTCTTCGTGACTTTTATAATTCAAAAAGTTTCCTCCAAGGCAACTTATATACCCTCGTATTATTTTCCGGCACCGTCCGAGCGACCTCTCAACGAACTCAATCAAAATTTATCATCTTAGCTCACAGCAATAGCACACTTACTTCTAACTCTAGTTGAGCGCAACTCCATTAAAACTACAAGCGTATGTCACCCGTGAATTCGGAAACTATTTTAATTCCCACATTTTCCACCCCGAGAAAAATCCCATCGCCATACCAATATTCTAATAATATTATAATTCATTTGTTTGTAGATGATTCAATGTGCGTTCTATCTTATATTTTCTTTCGTTTTTTTTTTTTAAGATATTGTTTCGTTTATCCATTTCCTAGCTAGTGCACCTTTTGCAAAAAATTACCGCGACCCCAAATCTTATTGGTTGAATTGCGTGCAGCAACTTCTCCGGTCACGTCCTTCGAGCTCTTAATTTCCCGCATAAAGTCCAGCAACGAAGCTGTGCTCTCGTCATCATCATCCTCCTGCTCTTCCCTCTCGATACTACACTTGACGTTCTCGTGATTGTCGTACAGGACGTCCTCGAAGTAGTCCACCATCAACTTGTCTTCTTCGTCATCTTCGTTTGTGGCATCGCTATTTTCGCTTCCGGATTCGTTAGACTGGTTTACAATCCTGTCCAAAATATTCTGAGCCAGATCTTTAGTTTCAAAGACAAATTCCACGTTGGAAGAATTATGATTCCTACAATTGGATTGTTCGGTTTTATTCTTACAATCGTAAATTCGTTTGGTTTTCTTGGAGAAGTCACTAGGAGTATCGCAATTTATTTTCGGAACTTGCAGCTTTTCCTTGGAATCATTTTTATTGCATTTCTTACTTGAAGTTTTTCTGTTTCTTTTCTTAGCAAACCGGTTTGCATCAAATTTTATCACTTTCTCTTTACTTACATTATTCTCAACATTTGTGATATTGTTGAAGCTACAAGAGGATTTTATTCGATGAAGTTCATGCTTCAACCTGCGATTTTCAATTTCACTTTGCAATCGTTTGTTGGTCTCCTTTTGCAATTCAGTATTTAAACACAGGATGCTTTTGCGAATTGTAAGGTTATCACTACCTTTGGAATTTGCCATCGATTGGGCAAATCTTCTACTGCCGAAAGAAGTACAAGTTTTGTTTCGTTTTAGGACAACCTCCAAAGGAGGTTTATTTGAAGCCAAAGGTTCCGACTTGCTTTTTATAGGTGCTTGACACAAAGCACTGCTGCTTGCAGTTATTTCGCTAAAACCTTCCCTCAAAGTGGTAGTAGTCAAACCCCATTTATATTCGCAATCAAATCCCATGCCGTGTTTTTGCTTGATCAGTTGAATAATCTGATTCAGAGTTCTGGGCGAAAGCTGTTCATTGCATCTGAAATCCGCCACTTCTAACGATCGGCTGTATTCTATGACATCCAACAATCGCTTGGAGATTTTCTCGGTGATCCCGCAACGTTGCATATCAATCGCTTTGATCCACAGATCATCATCCAATTCATCCAGAATATAAGTAAGACCTTCGTCGCCAATATGGGGATTGTTCTTCAAAGTGATTCTTTTCAAACCCGCCATAATTCCCACTTCGGGATCTTCGTATCGTAGAGAGTTGTGCCAACTTTCGCAGTACCTGTTAATCTGCTGGTACTTGACAATTTTGGCAATATTCTGGGCACTGATGGCGCCCAATCCGCAACCACTTAAATCCAGAACTTCAATGTTGGGCATCTGTCGTAAAGCTTCGCAGAGTATCTGGCAGCCCAAATCTCGTATTGGACAGTACTTGAGGATCAAAACTTTTATAGAAGTGTTGGGTTTTAGAGCTCCAACCAAACAGACAATCTCGTCGACGCCCAAAGGAATGCCATCCAGTTCCAAACAAGCTAATGCTTCAGTCCTGCGAATGCAGTTAGTCAGCGACTTCATTAATCCTTGCAGAAAATACGTGGTGAAGATGGAACCAAGACGTCGTTTCATGGTTTTCACTTTATCTTCAGTGTTAATGTCGTGCAAAAATGTACATTTTGTTCTTGTCCGAATAGCAATTACATGCAGACTCGTGTCTAACTTTAGAGCATTCAATATGGGTCCCCATTCTTCGGGCTTGATGCGGTCACAGTTAAAGTCCAGGACACAATCGTTTTTTGGCTTTGGCGGCTTTACGTAACTGAGCGGCGTGGTCGCTTGACGTCTGCACAATTCGGCATACCATACGTAAAACACATTTACAGGCTTAGTATTAACGAATTCTTCGTTCTTCTGAGGTGAGTTCACTTGCGGATGAGCGACCGAGGGAGGCATGTCGGTTCCACTTTTAAATTAATGACGTGCGGAATGAATGACCGGTGGTAATGGAATACGAAAAAGAGACCAAGGATGTTAAACAGTTTAGGAACAACAAAATAATAGATGAAAAACTAGATTGATGTTTTCTCGGAATGTGCCATTGACAATAGACATGACACGAACAAATTATTCATAGCTCACTCATTTTAACAAAAAATAAAAAAATATATAATGATTTAAAAAAACCTATAAATATGTAAGGGAAAAGACAACAAAATATTCATTAAATAATAAACTTGTCTTCCTTAATACTAAAACAAAACAAAAAAGAAGTAAATTAACGCTCAGGGGAAAAGAGGAAAAAAGTGGCAAAGAAAAGCGGAAAAAGAGGGTGTGTGGAGGGTGTATACGGACGTGGAGCATGAAGATTTTATTCGAAATAAAGGAAGAGCCTCCGTGTGGTTTATAGGTGTCCGAAATAACTGCGGAAGAAATGAGCCACCGCAGTGGCTCGTAAACTGGATAATAAGGCATGTTTACGACACCTGAACACCGTAAACGTCACGAATGGAATCAGTTTTATTTTGTCCACCCTCTCTCTATAACAACTAAGAGAGAACTAAGAGACAAAAGAGGACAAGGTCTTAAGGCCCCTTATTAATAACACAAAAGGTCGCCGGCGCATTAATAAAACACACCTCTTGTGTCATCCCCGAAAAGTTTGCCCCGAAAGAGAGACGAAGAAGTGCTTCGGCGTTGACGGGCGGCGGTTAATTAACTGATGTTCAATTTATTCGCAAACAGCGCACTTTCTTCCTTTGGCAAACGACGACACGGTTATGGAAGCGGGGAGGTAGCAGCGGCGGTGCCTCAGAAATGGAAGGCAGAATAAATGAAATACGAGTGACAAGGATCTGTTGGCTGGCTGGCTGGCTGCTTCTTCCTATGCATAGAAGTGGCGTTTTGCGAGTGTGTTGCGGAACGTGTGCAGACTACGACACGAAGCGCGATGAAGAAAGTTGGAGCAGAGAGGAGCGAAGAGACGTGGCGGAGACGCGAATGTTGTTACGACACGACGTTAGTACTGCCGCCGCGCTCCTCCACACTATATTGCAAATCTCATTTGTGACAATAATTTATATGTAAATATATCCGAGAGATGTTGGGTGTTGCATTCCAAAATTTCTAATATGTTATTTTTTCCGACACACCGTTTCTCCATCCGCTCCCCATGTTCAAATGATAAATCTCTGCAACACATGCTTTTCTCTATACCAGCCAAGGATACTACGGCAAGGATTAAGCGAAACGTTTTCGAAATAACTTACAGTTCAAATTAAATATCTACGTTTCTATATTTGAAATCCACTTGCTATAAATTAACCGCATTTCTCTTTGCCGAGCTGTGCTGTTCACTTTTTCAAAATATAATTCTAAAAATACCGCTCGTGACATGCATTTTCTCTATATAATTGCTCTTTTAATTAAAACTGGAATTGAGAACAACAAATACAAATCCACTAATTTATTATTAATTAACTATTTTCAACATTTTTTAAATTTAATTTAAGTGTTAGTTTTAGTTTTTCATTAAATTTCTTTATTTTAAATTACTAATATTTAAGTTCAGTACAGAGCAATGTGAAGGCGCCGGACAAGCTACATTTAAACAATGTATTTATAATTATTTAATTGTTTAATCCAAATGGATAATTACCTTCAGTTTATTTTCTGTACTTTAAAATAAAAGTATTTATATAAAACTCAAAATATTAATAATGGGAACAATGTGAAGGCGCCGTACCTCAGTAAATACAATTTTTTTATGTTTTGTTAATTTCCTGCAGAATTAATTATTTCTTGGAATTTATTTTTAATTATTGATAACATTGAATTGTTGCCAAGTAACAATTGTAGTTTATGGATTGGATCAAATTTCCAAATTTCATATTATCAACTTTTTAATTTAGTATAGTAGAGCAATGTGAAGGCGCCGGACCAATTTTTAAATCAAAATCCATTTCATTTTTATCACTTACTGAAAACTTAACAAATTCTTATTACTTATTTTAAACTAATAAATACAAAAAAAAAAACAATAAAAAAAGCACACAAAAAAATTGTTTATAAAAGTATAAAGGCGAATGTAACAGGATTATAACTTTACGATTGCGGATGCTTACAAAATCCTCGAGGAAATTATTCGATGTAGTACTTTATTACCTGGCGACCAAGTTTACGGTCATCCAGCAAGTACTTAAGCCTCGCAGAGAAACAATTTCCAAGTGAAATTAATAAAGGGCAAGAGAAAGACGGAACTGAATATAGGGAAGAAGAATAGGAAGGAGAAGAAGAAGGACATTCCTCGAAAGTGCAATAAAAACGCTTGTAGGCACTATAAAGTGAGAATAAGGGTAGGTTTACTCGGTTCACGTGTATTGCTCCAGTAGTAGCAAAGGTATATATAATAGGAGGAAGGTAAGCAAGAAGTCTGACTTGCATCGATATTGACGTACCGTGAAATGTTTTATTAAGTTAATGCCGCTCCTGGAGGCACTCGGCACGAAAAAGAGCGAGGGCTGATCTCGCGTCAAAGGTCCGAGACACGTACGTGTACTCAAATTGAACCCTCAACGTAAGGGTCGAATTCACCAGATGACCACTAATTACTTATCTTTAAACGCAATTCCCTATTCTTTTTTTTGTCTTCTATTCTTTTTTTTTTGTCCTTTTGTGTTGTTTTTGTATTGAATTATAAATAAAAAACATTTTTTTCTATAGCTTATTTTATATAAATTACCTTACAAAAAGAAAATGAAATATTTTTCAATAAATTAAAAATTTTCGGCTTGTTTCTAGCAATATTTTTCTTATTGAGTTAGCGATAGCAATAATTAATAGCAACATTTTCTTAAAAATAAAAATTTGATTTTGTAGTGAATTATAAATAAAAAATATTGTTTCTTTTATGTAAATTTTCATCCAAAATAATAAAAAAGCGTTTTATTTTTCAATAAAGTAAAAATTTTCATCTTGCTTCTAGCAATATTCTTCTTATTGAGTAAGTGATAGCAATAATTTATGGCAGACCGCATGTATTGGACCATAACTCTATATTTCCCACGACAGGAGCTACACGGAATTTGTGATAGTCGAACATAATTGAAAAAGGAAAACAAGCAGTAACGGACACATAATCGAGCCGATAAGATAAACGACAGGCCAGTTGTCTGTCGGTAAGGAAGTGCGGCGCGAAGAAGCAGCAGCAGTAGCAGCAGCGGTGGCGATGCGGAGGAGCCGGCAGCAGCAGTAGCAGCAGCAGCGGCTTTGGCGGAAGAAAAATGGGAAGGAAGAAGGATGAAGTAACGGCATTATAAATACTCATAAATTATCCGGCTCGCCGAGCAACGAATACCGCCAACTTCAGCGTCGGTGGCTGTGCGTCGCTGGTGTTGGTGCAGTAAGGAAGAGTTATTTCGGCTTTTTAACTTTGGTGGCAGCGCGTAATGGAAAAGAGAGGCGCGAATGTAAGAGACATTTGCGTTATGTATACTGATGATTGAGGCCGTGGATCGTGTCGTATGCATACTAACGAAGCGAACCCGGCAAAAGGGAATATGGCTTTCCGAACCCTCTACTACTACTACTGCCACCACTGATGTAGTCTGCTCTGTCTTGCTGGCTGGCTGGTATTAGCTGGCTGTATCGCGCACTACAGACAGCCGACATCTACACTCCGACGAAATGAACTTTGTCACTTGCAAACAATAAATGTACCCAGACAGACATTTCTGCTCTAATGTTTTAAATATATTTCAACAGCAACATCAGTTTTACGTATTTTCATTTCGATAATTGTCTTATTTTTTATTTATTTATTTTTTTTTTAAGGAAAAAAAGAATATTTCTTAAAGAGTAAAAAGTAATCAGCTATTTCGTGGGAAAATGAAATAAATTAGAAATATTTGTTTTATTGTGAGTTCCCGGCGCCTTCACATTCTATGCGGAATTTACATGTTAAAATAAACAATAAAAAAATTGATCTGAAAAGTAAACCATGGATATTATTTACCTATATAACTAAGATTTATTAATTAAAAATAAGTTTAAAGAAATTATTCATTCTGCGGAAAATTAGAAAAAAATATATTTTTTGTTAATGTGGTTCGGCGCCTTCACATTGTTCTCCTTTTAAACATTTAATTTGGATTTTTTTAATTCTTAAAAAAAAAAAATTAAAAGGAAAGTAAATTTGAAAAAGCAATTGGGAAGTATAAGAAGGGTGTAGCGAGTGTTAATTGCGCCATTACTACATTACGAGTATAAGTTATTAGAATGAATGCAAAGAAGGGCCTAATCTAAAATTCAAAACTTCCGATCCGTGCAGAATGATAGTAGTAAAGGCGGAGACGGAGGTAATGGTGGGTAGATTGAGGAGCGGCGGCGAAAATGCGACGCGATAAATGGAAAAGTCGAGAATCGATTAGAAATTAGCATTCGGTAATGGCTCGCCCACGTACTTCCTCCTCGTCAACGACACCCGTTTCCCTCCATAAGCGAGGAACTCGAAGAAAAAGTCTGCAAGACCATTTACACAATATTTACCTAATCAAACAATCACCTCAAAAACACCAACTAATTTATATAAATCACATTCTATTTCTTTCTTTTTGTATTTCAAAATGAAAAAGATATATGAAAAGAATCGGTTTTATTGCTTCTTTTGATATTTTACGTGTTTTATTCGATGAGTGAAATAAAGCGCAATTTAGGAAGAACGGCAAAGGACCGTTTTTTCATTCTTCTTTTTTTTTTCGTTCCTTCTACTTCTTTAATTTAGAACGGCGCAATATTATATAAGGAAATATCGGCTTAGTCGGTCCGACCGACCGTTGGCATCGTTTCGCGGTGCGGCTGCTTTTCAAGGGGTGGTTTTGCAGCGATCGAGCCGGCTTTATTTCACTTGCGTGCTGAATAAAGGCTGCGAGTTCAAAAGTCACTTAAAGTAACCAATCATAAATTCATTTCACTTCCTTTTTCTTCGCTACATTTATTTCTTCATTTCATTAATATTTCAAAGGCGTGTTTTTCCCACTCAACATCAAACCGTGCTCCTATATTTTAGTTAATTATTCTTACTTTTTAGAAGTTGCTGCACTTTTGTATTTTTAACCAAAAATTAAGTTACTGTAATTTTAACTAAAGAAAACCATTAAAAATTTTCATTGTAGATATATTTCCTTTTGTTTTTTTTTTATTTGTTTGGTATTAATAATCATTATTCTTGACTGAAATTTATCTAAATTGAAGCCAAAAAAATTTGATCCAATCCTTAAACTAGGATTGTTATTTGACAAAAATTCAATGTTATCAATAATTAAAAATAATTTCCAAGAAATGATTCATTCTGCAGGAAATTAACAAAACATAAAAAAAATGTATTTAGTGAAGTCCGGCGCCTTCACATTGTTCCCCTTAATAATATTTTGAGTTATATATAAATAAACATTATTCTTCACTAAAATTTATCTAAATTGAAGCCAAAACATTTTTTTCAGTAGTTTAAAATTAAACTGCGAAAAATCAGCCATTTTTTCAATAATTTAAAAAAATTGATCTGCTTTCCACATAAGCAAATATAAATCAAAATTATATTTTTCCTTTAAAAGTGACGTAAAAATTAATAAAATTTCTTAATTGCATCAAAAGTTATTAATTATATTCTGAATTATCCTTTAACAACTAAATAGTCAACAATTAAATAGGGACTCCTAAAGAAAAAGCAAATTTTCAAATTTATTCATAAAAAATAAATCCATAACCAGACTTTATTATATCTTTCCGTAAATTATTACTAAAAATACAATCTAAATTACATTAATTACTTTAGTAATTAACAGCTCAGAAGTGCTTGAATACAGCAATTACAAAAAAAAAAAGAAAAAAAAACTAATAAAAACAAAGAACCGAAATCAAATAAAAACAGAGCATAATTTAATCTCTTCTACATTCCGAATGTATCGCGCGACCCGTCGACGCAAAAACAATTAAGTCTAATTACCCACCGCCCCCGCCCACATCGGTACGTGCATCGAGGGTCTCTTTACACATTCGGGCTGCGCCGCGCCATACGTGTGAGTACGTGTACGTGTAAGTACGTGTCATCCGGGAAAGTTAAATATTTAACCGAATATTCCGGGAAATTACGTACTCATCTCCGTCGCCGCCGTCGCCGTCGCCTCCTTTTCACCGCCGCCACACACGCACGCACGTACATATGCCCGTCCCATGTGCCATTCCCCATCCAATACATAAAACTATACGTACAGCTGTACACATGTACAACAAGTACATATAGACAGATGCATTTGTCGTTGCCCGTCGTTTCTAATAAGCGATTGTTTGCGACTATATGCAATAGTGGAGTTTAAGAGTTGTCTCTGTGCGACGCCCGCCGTCGCGGCGCCCACTGCAAATGCCGCACTGGCCCATTGCGTGTATTAATTTCATAGTCGTTTGCGAACTTTACGATTCAGAAATTCACTGCTGCATGTTTTCCGTACACTTACACAACTGAATATACACATACACACACATGCACATGAAAATATACATGTATACATATACAAATACAGAAACAGTGTAGCTAGTATTGTGTGCGCTGGTTGTTGGTTGTTATTATCATTGTGCTAGGTTGCGGTACCTTTTCCTGCACACCATTATTACCTTACCCATTATTATTGCCATCGTTATATTATTACTTTTAGTCGCGTTTCGTTTATGTGTGTTTGCTACCGTTTTTTTTTTTTTCGATGGCAGTTACTCGATTTGTGTGTGTGTGTGTGTGGTTGTGTTTGTGTTTTTGTATGTTTTCGTTGGAAATGGCGCACAATAAAAAACTTCTTCTTTGCTTTTTAATGACTTGTTATTATATCCAAGGAATTCGGGATCAGAAATGCAAACAGCGCTTTAATGAGTGCATTATCAAGTTTTCATTTCCTTTTCTTGATTTCGCTGTTCGGTCTCGACGAGCACGATTGTTCAAGGAAGTTAATCGATTCGAGTGTTAACTGCTTTTATATTGCTTTACATTTTTTATGAACGGCATTTAAATTCTATTTTTGCTTTAATTTTACAATAAAAAATACATTTTTTTTTCTATTGATAAATTATTTATTAAAGAAATATATTTTTTATTATTGTCAAAAGTAGTATTGTAAAAAAGCTAATTTAAAAATAGAAAATTTTAATGGAAAAGTGCTTTTCCTTTTAGAAGAAAAGCCTTATTTGCTGTTTTATATTTATATTATTGTTTCAAGTTTCTATTTCAACTATTAAGAGATAACATATGCAAATGTAGTATATTTAACGTTCGTTGTCTGCGTGTGGGTAATATACATTTAAATGTATTTCCCTCGGAGTCGCAGAGTGGAAAATACGTGAAGTATATGCAGGAAGGAGGAAACGAGAGTCGTTTTTTCATTTCGCCTGGTGGCAAACATTTACACTCTCCAGTCGTCCATTCCTTTCGCCTCTTTCTCTCCATTCCACCCTCATTATTTTTTCGTGGATCTCACACGTAACGACAAACAAAGATATGTTGCCAGTAACCCACGGGAACATGGAAAAGCGTTTAGTCTAGACATATAGCTATTTTATACACACTACATCGGCGTTGGCAAATAGAAAAACAAGGATACTGTTTTCATATATACTACGACTAGATAGATACAGCGGCGAGATTCCGAAATAGATATACAGTCGCTTTAAATGTATTTTCCACTGTTGTTTCCATGTTTGTTCCTTTTTCATAGGCAACCCATTAAAATATTTCCACGATTTGCTTCTATACATTCAGTTTTTTCTAATGCTTTTATCATTGCTGCTTTCTGTTTTCTGTTTTTCAGTTTTTCAGATTTTAGAAAATAATCTGCTTTAAAAATAATAATAATAATAAAATTAAAAAAAAAATTAAAAGAAAAGATTGAAAATTGCAATGAATGGAAGTAATGCGAATAATTTGCCAAAGAAAACTGCAAGTTGGTAAGTCTGTAATAAAGAGTTATAATCAAAGTCGCAATTAAAAGTATCGAGTCAGCGAAATGTGCAATTTGTCGACTCTAGTAGTACACTTAAACGCTCGCTAATGCAATTACAGTGACCTTTTGTTAGATTTTGCCTGCGCCGAGTGGAATAAATATGAAAAATGATTAGTGCGAAACAACACAAGGGAGAGAGCATCGAATAGCAGCAGCCAAGCAGCAGCAGCAGCATTAATTCCATTAAGTCTGCGAGAAAATTAAAGAAGTAATGAGGAAATTTCTTGGGGAATTTAACGAATAAAGGGAAGCAAGACAAGCGGAAATTTCTTATTCATCTTATTAACCGACACCACCTATCTGGACGTCGTTCGGTTTCTAATAAACCGCGAGGAAATGGAAATGAAATTCAAGTAGAGTCTCTCTTCTATTGACTTGGGATGCGAGATAATTGCATAGGGACACGTTCGGCCAACAAGAAATCTACTCGAGCAATCATAACTTCTTTCTTATAACACATAATATACTGCCGTAATTTTATTTTCATACCACACACAAAAAAATACATAGAATACATATTTTCGTATTAATCCCAAGTGGTAGCGACGATCCAAAAAATAATTCTTAGAATCCCGAGCAAGAAGGACAACCACAATTTACCGGACATTGCGGTGCTGGTTTTTCAATTCTCCTTAAACAAGAAGAACATCCGCAGTTTACAGGACACTGAGGTGCTGGTTTTTGAATAAAAATCGGGCAAGGTTTAGGCAAAGAAACGGGACAAGGTTTGGGCAAAGAAATCAGTCTTGGTTTGGGCATTAAAAGTGGACACGGTTTGGGCAAAGAGCAAGGAGCTGGTTCGGCGGCAGCACAGGGAGACACATATTGTCCTAGTTTATCCAAGAAGGCTTGCTTGAAGTCTTCGGTGTCGGCACACGGGGCAGGAGCAGGAGCAAGAGCCTGGCATGGAGGAGGAGCCGGAGCGGCACAAGGAGCAGGATCGCAAGTATCCATCGCGTCAATTTTATTGAGGAAAGCCTGCTTCAGAGCGATTTCCTTGTTGATTATGGAACCCAATTTGCTCTTCGCCATACTCAAAACGCATGGTTTCACTTTGTAAAATGTCCCGCAGACGCACCACGGATTCGGTACCAATTGTGTGGCCTAATTAATTAATTAATATTTAATTTCTACTAATTTTCAAATAAAAAATTGAATAAAAAGTATACTTACAGAAATTAATTGTAAAATAGTGGCACTTATGAGGAAAATTGCTGTGAACTTCATTTTTTTAGGGTTTTTTTTTGTAGTTGCTGATATTGATAGGATCAATTAAACTGATGCAGACCGACGGACAGTACAGTATTTTATATGAAACAATTATTATTGTAAATCATTTTGTTGGCATAAACATATTTGGCAAATGCGATAAATAAATAACATTTCGGCCTTCGACGTTTCATTGTTTCGAAAAGTTGCAAAAACTATAACGGTAATAAAATGAAATTGTTTCCATTATACGTATAAGGTTCAAATAACCCTTTGTTTTATTTTATTTTTGTTTTATTCATCATCAGTGAATTAAAATATTTTGAAATGCAAATAAATGTTTGCCATAGTGATAAAATATCGTCACACTTGGCTTTTTATGTATCAATCCATTGATTATTTAATGTAAAAACTAAATTAATTTTAATAAAAAATGGTTTTCGATTCATAGCAAAAACCATTTGTTAATTAAATGTAATTTTTCTTTTTTTATATATTTTCTTGTAATATTTATAATGTAAAATACTAAGAAATTTAAAAGTAAAGCTATCATGAATCCGTTTTTTCCTTTTCAAGTGAAAAACTTTATTCCTAGTGACTTTAAAGAAATATAAGCGAAATTGTTTGTTTATTATTATTCAGGACAGTCGACTCCTTGAACTAGGAACAAGATTATCGCCTGTTTGAGTGTCTGAAATGCAGTTAGACTCGTGGAAAAACGTATTCCTTGCACATCCCGCTTCTCTCTCTCCGTAGGTGCACAGCCGGTAGTTGTGTATAGGGTTGTGAGCTGCAAACTCGGTGGAAATTGGAGACATTTCTACTTTTTCATTCTTAAAGCCAACTTTGCAGCTCTCGGCTTTTATTAATAAATAATTCGAGTGAAAGATAGACGAAGAGCGTGCGAGAGGCGCAAAGGAGCAGCAATCCAGATGCTGAGTGAACCCCTAAACTTGTTTAATATTACAAGCAACTTTTCTATTTATTGTCAGACGGTTTCGAATGCTGTTACATTTTTATTAAAACTTAAAGGACAAATCCGCCGGGGCATTTTGCACGAAAAACGACCTTAATCTCGCTTAGAGCACTTTACTTAATACCTCAATTCCTAGGATTAACAAATACCGTGAATTATTTCTACGAGGCGCTTTGTTTATTATTGCACCTAGTTACATATTACTTCCTAATAAGCGTGTCGCGCCGTTGCAATAACAATAATGTTGTTAAATGCGCAATACGGCGACTGCATGCATTAAATATTTCCAATTGCTAATATTATTATAAATTAGCTCTACGTGCTGCTGTTTGTTATGTTAACGAACTCTGTTTGTATTTTTAATTGATCGAAAATAATTACTTTGCGCAATGTGGACCTTGAATTTTCAATAGTTTTAAATGTTTTTATTTTATTTGTTAATTAGATTGACTTTTTTTATATTGTAAAAGCAAAAAACTTAAATTTTAGCAAACCTACTTTATATAAAAACAAAAATTATAAAAATAGTTTTCCAAAAGCCTTGCAGTTAAAAAAAAAACGGAAAACAGTTAAAAATTAGATCAAAGTTTTTGTATTCAGGGAGAAACCGTTTTACTCGTGACATAACTCGTCATCTCATCCACTTTTTTTTTGCTCATGTATATTTCCATTAAAAGAGTACTCAGTATTCGCGGTGTGCAGGACGCTGTGCCTGGATCTCGAAGAATCCTGTTAGTTGTTCTATATAAAAGTAAATCCTGTAGAGGACGTGCACGGCTTGACGGTTCCTCCACTTTCTTCTCTGCTCGGTATTCCCGCATCATCTCCCATTTGATACCATTCGTATACTTACTCAAAAATTACATTTGATTTTGATATAGAGCTTTATAAATTTTGCCTTCCAAGCCGCATTTAATGCAATGTCTATCTCTCCACCCACAACGAAGCGCACACACGCACGCACATACACACACACACACACATGCAGCCATAGCAACTTCGCATCGCATGCATTCCGAAAAAGGAAAAAATATATTCACATGGAATATTTAAAGGGACGAGCATACATGAAAGCTCAAAAGCCAAGATGTTATGTTTTCCTTTTCGCAGCGAATTTTCCTCTCCCAGGGTATTCTAACGGCACCCATCCTTTTCGCAAATATACGGATACGCAGCAGCCACTTCTGCTTATCGGAAATATTGCATTTTCAGCAGTTATTTACGCTTGCATTAACAAGTTCAATGTCAGTCTTTTTTCTTTCTTTCGCTCTCTGTATATATCCTTTTCATGTGAGAAAAGCGTTCATTTGACTTTGATGGTTTTTTAGTGGTATTCTCTACTACAGCGGCGCTTTCTCTGCGTTCTTATGTATTAGTATGTGAATTTAGATATATATGTGTATGCGTGTGTGTGTGTGTATGTGTGAAAACAGGAAAAATACATAGTCTTTGGCCCTAATGAAGATGATAGAGCTGAAATTGCATCAGGACAAAGGGATGCCTTTTGAGGTTTTGTCTATAAGAGCCGGAGAGGAAATATCACGTACAAACGCGCAAGAAACTCGCTATGGAAAAGAATCCTCCGCTCTGTGATGTGTAAAGGTCGACGTAGAAAGGAGCACGTACATCTTATTTAGATTTTTCCTCTATTTTTACCGTTCGCCTTTATTCCAAATGTGCTTTTGCTGTTTAAGGAGACAGCACTCTAAATGCAGAAATTAGAACTGAACATTTTTCATATCTACTCGTATTTTATTTTTTAAGTTTATAAAGTTTAAAACTTTTTTTTTCGTGAGAAATCGAAAAACCAAAAAAGAATTTTTTTGTAAATAATTACTATAAAAACATATTTTTAAAAGTTTTGATGTATCCTTGGGGACTCAGTGCAGTATTAAGTTACTCGAAAGAAAATCCAAGGAGATTGATTTCACCTTTCGTTGACTTCTCGTAATAGCAGCATGTTAGTAGTCTAATTTAGTTTGTGTGCGCACGAAGGGCGAACAAATGGCGAATCTATCGGGACGTAAAATTCGAGTTTAGATATGTGAACATAGGCGCGGCGTAATTTGAATGTGCAATTACACATGTCAGGGATCTCTGCGACGGGCGCGCGAAAACGTGTCGTCGATATTTCACCGTCTACGTTTATTTCTTGAGGGCGCAGCGCAGCAGCAGCAGAAGCAGTAGCAGCAGCAGCAGCAGAAGCAGCAGCAGAAGCAGAAGCAGAAGCAGAAGCAGAAGCAAGAAGAAGCAGCCGAAGGGCTGAGCGACGTCAAAGAATCGACCTGTCACAGCCACTGCTGCTCGTCACGAAGGCCATTTTCAATTGCCCTTCATTCGTGTGTATATAATGGGCACTGGGACTATTTGCATTTATTTGCTGCGCTTGTTCGTCGTCGAACAAACCGAACCGAAGAGGATGCTAATAGACTCGCTCTTTACTAAACACGCACTCCTGTTTTGGAGCGCGCTCTCTGATAACGCTATAAAACAACATCGGTGGCAGGTGAGTAATGTGAGGTCCGCTCAGGACGAATCTATTCTGCTGATTGTGCCCTACACGAACCGGACCATACATTACGCATACGCCGCATTCAAAACTGACAATAACGAACACCGACACTGTATTTGCGCCCGAAATGCCAGCAATTACACCATTAGTTCACTAAATTTAACCTAATTCATTTGCGTAATGTTATTCTAATTAAAATTTACGACTGGCTTTATTAAATTTCCCTTCAGTCCTTTGGGAAAATTTGATAAATTTCTGTTAATTTTGGATTTTTTAATAAAGGAAAAATATTTTATTTCTGTTCAAGTTACATATGATATATATAAAAGCAAAAAAAAAACATTTTTTGATTAATCTCCTGAAGGATTATCAACAGTCGGATATGATTTAGGACAACGTCCGCAAATAATCATTCGCCGGTCTTCGCCCAGTTGATTTTTCAAACGGCAGTCCTGCATTCGACAGGCGACATCGCGGATCTGAGTGTTTACTTTGTACTCTTTAATATCAACGGGATTTCTGCGCCAATCAATAGCGTCCCGAGCGCTGACCACGAACGTGTCACTCTTCTCTGCCAAATAATCCATGAATTTGAAAAATCCCTCCACGGAATTCTCGACGGAATTAAAAAATCCCGAATTCAATAACAAAGTGAAGGGCGCTCTATTATCCGTGTAAGTGTTTTCGAACTGTTCGATTAGCCAGTCGGCTATAACATCGGCCGATCCCCTGAAAAAACAACCCTCACGATAAGAGTGAGTACAAACGCAAGAACGGAAAGAATGAAGAAGCGCGCCGCACTTACTCTATAAAGCAGGCAAACAAGACGTTACATTCAACGCTGTGGTTTCCACGCAGGTTATTTATAGGGCTGACCCAAAATTGGGGATAGGATTGGATCGGACATTCTCCGACCAAACATTCCTGATCGGATTCGTAATCTAGAGTGTAGGGAAACCATTTGGAGGCACTAAAAGCAGGCCACGAACTATCATAAGACAATTCCGATTCTACGAATGCCTTAATAGAGGTGTCGCCCTTCAATTGAAATTGAGGAGTTCGCACTCCTTGGATGTCCGTCAATGATATGCCGGCGAATTTGTTCAGAATTAGTTTTTGCCCTTTGAATTCTTTAGTCAAAGTCTCCTGGCTTGCCGAAGACCAATAATCCGCTGGTCCTTTACTGTTTTCATTAAGTTATACAAAAATAAAAATTTAAAAGGATTGAGAAAGCAAAAAGTGGTTTGTTTAAAAAAAAAAAAATACCTTATGGAGTTTACTCCAATTTCATATCCGCGATTATAGAGCTGATTTACAACGGTGTAATCTGTGTACTCGTGCGGCACAAAAAACGTAAGCCCTACGGGGCTGCCGTCGGGGTTTTTGCGCTCGAAGAATTTATGGTAATAATTGGTAATGTGTTGTTCGTTTATGGCGTCATCGATGGATATCACTACGAACTATGTTCAATCGATGAGAAATTTTCAAATTGAGAGCTCATTTAATTAATTACTTGCGGTGTTTGCTCCAAGGGCAATGGAGAAATATTAGAAGAGCAAACACAACCGTTTTCCAGCAAACATTTGCTTTCGTCGCATACTTCACCAACAACTATTAGCGGCACCAGAAATAGGACAATAAATATTGGCTTCATTTTGCGAACGGTTTTTCACACTGCGATACGGTTTTTGTTTCGTACATCTATTTATACAATTGATAGAAGTTTTTTTTCCAAAAACCAATCCTTAATAGATAACTGTTGATAATGTTGTGAAATTTATAACTTTCGTTTAATATCTATTTCAAAATTATTCACATATAAAGTAATAAATTTTATTAATTAATTTTGACTTGGTTTCCAAATAAAATAATGCATGAATTTTAACACGAACAAAACCATTTTTAGGAAAATATTTTCCTTGGTTGCAAAGTTTGACCAAAATGCCACAAAAGGAAAAATTATTGAAAGAGCAACGAAAGCCTTTATATCTTCTAACATTTTTTAGAAAACTACTTCCATTCCAATAGATGGAAGTGCAATTTGTTATCAATTATCAAGTGTACAGATAGCAATAATGGATGATTAATCATTTTATCATATTTATTTAAAATAAATCTAAAAAAATGTTTAAAATTGCATGTAGTTCACTGATAAAATAAGTACTCATTGATATTGATTTCAGGGAAAATACATTTTCCCCGAATAGTCGACAAATAAAAAAGTGGAATGACAAATTATATCCGTTTGTTGTGTTCTCACCTAAAATTCCGATAGCAAACGTTGGAAATTTCAGTTTATATGCATTGTGTGCAGCCGAATAGCAAAGATAATTGGAATGCGAGCGCATTATTCGTGGCTACGAACACATAACAGATACTACATCCTATTACTGCGGCATCACGAAGGATATAAACCGACGAACTGGATGATTTCAACTTCTTGTTGTTGCTGCTACAAAATTTGCTACGAGTATTTTGCATAACGTGCGCGTAACTGGCATTATTGCCATTTCTTGCCGCATATTTGCATTCGTCGTGAGCCCCGAAGATCGACTACTCGTCTTCTCTCCACCTTATCCTCAACTATTTCATATGCATCAACGGTAATAATAATGATGGCGTTGACGAAAATGAAATTCGCTTATTTCGCTTGAATAAAGTATTGCGCGCGCTTTTTTGATGGTTCTTATAAAAGTTTTACTTGAAAAATATATCTTTGAGTGTGTGGGTGAGCTAATAGTAATAACAGCAATAAAGTTTTGTATATTATAAGGTATCGAAACGAAATTCGCAAAATTGCTTTGCGTAACTTTCATTGTAATGTTTAGGTTTCTTTTGTAGGGCTAAAAATGTTTCTTGTTATTTAGTTTGCAAATTTGCATGGGAGGCGAATTTAAAAAGGAAATAATATAAAAAGAAAATATTTTTATACGATGATTTTTTATTTTTTATAAATACAAATATAAAATTTATCCAAATTGGTCGTCAAATTTTTTTTCTATATATTTTTAATAAATTTAAAATTTATTTATAAAAAAAAAGTATAATTTTGTACATTCCTATCTCAGTGCGCAATTAATTTATGCTACAATTATGAAATCACTTTAACCGGAAAATATATAGATGAGTAATTTGAAAAAATGGAAAAAAAAATTATTTCCTATCATTATAATGCCACTATTAAAATGCTTATTACATAAAATTAGTGCTTCGACTTTACATGCAGTTTTAATTTCGCTTTGCTTATATCTATTTTTGTAAAAATTTAAATTTCTCATAGATAAAAGTTCTTTAAAGTACTTTATTAAAGGTGCCTTTGCACGATTTCTATATTCAATAATTAATTTATGCTTCAATTAAAGTGATTTTTTTTCTTAATTGCTAAGAGCAAATCGGCTTAGAAAAGTTTTCCCATGTCATCGAAAACGTCAAATAATATTTTGTATTTACCGTACGGTAACAATGGCGGAAACTTAGAACCATCAATTGTAAAATTGGTCATCCAATAAAAAACATTGAATTAAATTCCAAATTTTACTCACATTTTCAGTTAATTAAATAAATAAATACTTTTTGAAAAGGACAATTCCGTATATTCCCGCTCCTCTTCAAATTTCCAATACCGAAAACATCGTTTTTTATAAAATTGCAGACGTTTCCTGTGAATTCCAGAGGGGCAAACTTTTTGAAGAGATTATTGGAAAAAATGTATGGCTCTACATGAACCTACAATTTAATTTACAAAATTAAGTTCATTTCATAAAAAATACGTATAATTTTTACCATTATTAGGGTAGGATGAGGATCGGTAATAAAAGAAATCTGAAGAGAAACCATGTTAAAACTCCTATTATATCTTATATTGGTCACATTGAAGAGACTCAATCTTGTGGAGTTGTGTCATTCGCCCAATGCGTATTCCGTAACTATTTCGAACTGATTTTGACTGTATAGGAGAACCATCGAAATCTTAAAAATGAATTACATTAATTGACTTACCAAGTTACGATAATTTTGAAGATGTACATTAAGGAGAAATAAATACTGTCTCAACATTTTTCTTCAGTTTATTAATTGGATTTATTCAATAAAAAAATAAGATTTTAACAAAAGAACATTGAAAAATTATCTTTTAAATCTCTTTGTCCGGAGCATATAAACACGGTTGTAATTGAAACAAAAATGGTAAAAAAACAGAATAACAAGTTAACCATTTCCCATCATTACAACTTTTCTAATCAAAAATTAATTTACTTCAATTATGTATAATTTATTGATGTTGAAGTTGAAATATATTATTATATTTTAATTTTTGGCTTTAGATGATTTTGATTATCCATATGCAAATGTATATTGTTTTTTAATGGTATTCTAAATTCTGAATGCTCATAAAATTCCATTTTAGCAACCAAGTACAAAATTAACAAATGATATAAAACCAAGGCTAGTAATTTTATGACTTTTTATTGTTAAGTATAAATTTATTTTTTCATTAAAATTATAACGATTACACTATTTTGGTTACTGTTGCAAGCACAGCACTTCTTAAATACTTCTCCTTATCATCGAAAACTTCTAGTATCATTTTATATTTGCCGAATGGTAACAATGGCGGAAACTTGGAACCATCAATTGTAATATTTTTCGACCAATACAAAACATCCTATAACATTGCATTAAATTCCAAATCTTGCTCACATTTGCAAATAAATAAATAAATAGATACTTTTTGAAAAGGACAATTCCGTATATTCCTGATTTTCTTGAAATTTCCCATACCGAAAACATCGTTTTTCAGAAAGTTGCAGACATTCCCGGTGAATTCCAAAGGAGTAAACTTTTTGTACACATTATTTGAGAAAACGTATGGATCAACATGTATCTAAAATTCATTTTGCATAACTCCAATAGCTTTAAATAATATTTTTAAAAATACCTTTAGTATTGTAGGATGAGGATCAGTAATAAAAGAAAACTGAAGAGAAATCATATGAAAAGTCCTGTTTAATTTCATATTGGTCACATTGAAGAAACTCAATCTTTCGGGGTTGTACCATTCAACCAATGTATATTCAGTCCTAAATTCGAATTGATTTTGACTATACAAGAAAACTAACGAAATCTTAAAAAAAAAAAAAATTACTGACTTTTCAAGTTGCAATAATTTTAAAGATGTACTTGTAGAAATAATAAATACAATTTCAACATTTTTCTATGGTTTATCAATTGCATTTTATTTAAAAATTGAAAATAAGTATTTACAAATGAGCTCTGAAAAAAATATGTTTCAAATTTCTTTGTCCGGAGCTTATAAACATGGTTATAATTGAAAAATAGGTAAAAAAACAGATTAACGACTTAACCATTTCCCATCATTACAACTTTCCTAATCAAAAAATAAATTACTTCATTTTTTGGCTTTAGGTTATTTGGATTATCCATATGCGTATTTGCATTGTTATTTAATGAGATGCTGAATAGTGAATGCGCATAAAATTCAATTTTGGTAACCGTTAAGTACAAACTTAACAAATCGAAATTATATCAAGCCAAAGCTGGTAATTATCCATATTATTTTTTATTTATTAATTTTTTTTTTTTTAATGAAAAGAAATGAAATTTCACTTTTTTGTAACTGATACAAGCACATCACTTTTGAAAAGTTTTCCCTTCTCATCGAAAACTTCTAATTTTGTTTTATATTTGCCGTATGGTAACAATGGCGGAAACTTAGAAGCATCAACTGTTACGTTATCCGTCCGATACAATTTGTCCTGGAAGAATAAACAACAACAAAATAAAAATTTAACCCAATTCTAAAATAAATTAAAAAAAAAATTACTTTATAAAAAGGACAATTCCGAACATTCCCGATTTTCTTCAAATTTCCAACGCCGAAAACATCGTTTTTCAAATAATTGCAGACATTTCCAGTGAATTCCAAAGGTGTAAACTTTCTGAACATATTATTGGAAAAAACGTAAGGCTCCACATGAATCTACAATTCAGTTTCTAAAACTCCAATAGCTTTAAATTATATTTAAAAAAGTACCTTTATTAATGTAGGATGAGGATCAGTTATAAAAGAAAAATGAAGTGAAAACATGTGAAAAGTCCTATTTAATTTTATATTGCTCACGTTGAAGAGACTCATTCTTGTTGTGTTGTACCATTCAACCATTGCATATTCAGTTCTCATTTCGAATTGATTTTGACTATATAAGAAAACCAACGAAATCTTAAAAATAAATAACGTTAACTCACTGGCCAAATTAAAATAATTTTAAAGACATACTTGCAGAAATAGTAAATAAAATTTTAACATTTTCAATGGTGTATTTTAGTTTATTTTACCGAAAAATAAGTTTTTAACTAATGAATGCTGAAAAAAACTATTTTTAAAATCTCTTTAACTGGAATATATAAATATAAATTACAAAAAAATAACCGAAAAACAACATCAAATTATTATTTCCCATCATTATAATTTCACTAATAAAATAACAAACAATTTAATTTTCAGCTTTAAATTATTATTGCAGTCGTATTTTGAAAGGCCTTGAAATATTTTGCAAACACAGTTATTCCGTTGTCCAAAGTTAGAGTAGAAATTTCTTTAAAAATCTTTGATTAACAAATATAAAGCAATTTAATAGGTTTAGATCATTCTATCTTGAAAAACAATTACACATTTAAAATTTAAATAGCTTTAGCTTTGTGGCGTCTTAAAATTCAATTTTTTAACTTCATATTTTATTTCAAATAATAATTAGACCAGATGACTTATAATGGTGCCATTTAAAAAATTGACTTATTAAAAAAAATCATTTCGTTGCCTGATTTTTATTAAAAACTCAGTTAAAATTGTTTTTTGTGCTATGGTGACATTTTATCACTTTATCAAATATGGCTGGGAAGTATTTAAGCCATTGCCTACGATGAAATAAGAAAAAAAAAAGAATTTTGGGTGAATGAAAAAATCAAAAATTAATAAAATGCACATTTTTGGACTCAGAATTGACCCAATAATAAAAAAAAAGTGAAAAATAATAGATTCTACTAAAAAATCAATAGTTAGAGTCACTTTCAGAGAAACCGGAAGTGTTTAAAATTTAAAATAATAACTAATAATAGACTAATAAATGCAAATTTTAATAAAAAAAAATCGAAGGTAAATAAAAAATGATATTGCCCAAATATCATTATGCCACTATATCATAATAAAAACAAAAAGTAAAAACAAAAATGTCTAGCATAATTTGCGACAGAAGAAGAATACAAAATAAACGAATCGAAATTACACAAAAACCTATCGGGGTGGTATTTCAATAAATGTACAATGCAAAAAAAAGAGGCACACGTAGAAATTTACACGACGGCAACGACGGTTGAGGAAATGCAGATATAAACGTGCAGCATTTGTTTGCTCGCACACGAAGAAGAAGAAGAAGAAATATTCCACCTATGTGTGCTGCGAATATACGATAATATTACAAACACAATAATAAATTGAGAAGTGAATAGTCGAAATTACGTAAAAGCGAGCCCCTATCTACCCCAATGTTCTCAAGCACACCCACACAAACACCCCGAAGCACACGCAAGCAGCAGCACACTGAAGAACAAGGTTCGCGTTCATTCTGCACATATTCAACGCAACCCCGAATTAAACCTGCACCTACAGGAACACACAACACACGCAGCCAAATGCACATAGTATACATATATATATATATATATATATATATATATATTACGAGTGCGGGGGTGGCTGGTGGAAAGAGAAATAAAGCGGTGTTGGTAGCGGAATAATGAACCCCCGGTTTGTATTAAACCGCAATGTGCATGACAATTTGCAGAAATGCCTGCTAATCACGCAAAGAGGGTCTCTTTGGCGCCCAGCGCACCCCCTGTTTGCAAATAAATGCATGCGCGTGCATGCCTGACGGCCATCACTGCCCGGACATTTACGGACATTTGCTAATATTCGCACATTACCTTTTTTTATTTTTTATTTTTTGTTTTGTACTCCCTTAATGAAGTTTTAAAACTTTCCCCGTCGTCGTTTTATTTATGTTTTTATTATAGCGATATCCAGTTCGGCTTTAGTTTGCGCGAACTGGGTATCAAAAACGCATTAATGCGCTTCGTCATTGAATGCAGTGATTTGTCCTTGCAAATGTGCACACACGCACGCACACACAGAGTATTCCTGCGGGGGTGGAATTGAAAAATGCGCGCCAGTAAAAGTCGCGTAAATATTTTATGGACATCTGTCTCGTTTGTCCGTGAATCAGTTCGTGAATCATCGAATTTTCACAAAAGTCTATATTTACATGAATCATCCGACGTGTTTTGTATTCGTGTGTAGTGGTGGATGGAAAAGGGGTTGAAAACCGCACTAATTTGGCATTTCGTCCCGCTTGGCTGGACGCACGTGGCTCTGTTTTCCGTCTTTTGTTTCGAGAAGAAGGAAAGTGCGCTCGGCTAATAGGTTTTACCATTTTACGAGTATTACGATGTGTATTGCTCAAAAGTGGTGCTGAACTATAATTAGAACGAGTCGATCGATTTTTAAAGCCTACGCGCCGCCAACCCCCCTGCAGCTAGATTTTCCCCGGCTTAATGATGTATAAATGTTAATTAGAAATTCAATACCGGTCGCGTATACGTTGTGTTGACAATCAATTAAAGCCAGTGCATTTGCTCGGTCGCTTTTGACGTGTTTTCTGATCGAAATAATCATCGGTCATCATTAACGTAATTCTCGCCACTTAAAGCACTTCAATTTTCCGTCAAGTTTTGTTTTACTTTTTTTTATAATGCGATTTATTTGCTTTTGCTAATGCTTTTTCTTTTAATTTTATAACTTTTTTTTTTATTAAGCTCTGAAATCTAATTTAGGAGTTGAATTTTATTTTCCAGTAAGATTGTGTCTAAATAAATTATAGATAAATTATTTTTTTCTTTTCTTTCACATCAATGAAATGTTTATTAAGAATACATTTTTTTTTATTTATGGTTTTAGTGGAATTATTTACTTTTTTAATTTTTATTTTAAGTCCTTAAAATATTCTTTCATTTGATATATCAAAATTATGGTTGAAAATAAATAATTATTTGGATAAAATTATTTTATGCGAAAATTTTGCGCAAAATTTTATTAAAAAAAATAACTTGAGTTATTAAACTGAGAGCTTTTAAATTATAATTATAAATGTTTTAATTTTCCTAGTTTTTTTTTATTGCTTTTACAAGCTATGATTTTATAATAATTTCAAAATTTTCTTATAAAATATTTCTTTTTGGCATTTCTTGGTCTCAACAATAAATTTGATATACCAGATGAAAGAACATTTTAAGGACTATAAATATGAATTATAAAAATTGTATAATTCTATTTAAAAAATAAAACATAATTTTGTATTAAAACTTAAAATCTAATACATTATAAAACCTAAAATAATTTTAGATTGAAATCTAAATGGATATTAATTTGATAATAATGAAAAAATTAAATTATATTGAACAGTTTAGGCACAATCTTACATTTTTTAAATTTATTTCTTTTTCAAAAGCAGATTTTACTATTGCAAATTGCAAAAGAAAAAACTAACGAAAAACATAGAGAATAAATAACAAAAGCTTCAAAACAAGAGCATCATTATACTGATGATAATCATAATGCGGAAATAAAGCAGCTATAGCAGTTCGATTTTCGTTTTTACGAGCTTTGCATTTTTACATCATGCGCGCGATAAAAATCGCCCTCGTTTTTAACAGTTTCGAAACGAACGCAGCAACAGCAAAAAAAAAAACCATACACACTGACACACACAAAAACAAAAAACAAAACACACACACACATAGACAATATAATTTTATAACTCCGTGATATACGAGGGGGATAAAAAAATTAAAATTAATTTACGACCAAATAAATATTTATTCTCCAAATAATAAAATTATTTATCTCGCAATCTCGTTGACCGACACAAAAACGCAATTAGCATAATCCTCCGTAGTTTTTACTGCGAACAATAAAAAGATTGATCGACTGTTCTCTATACACACGGATTTTTCGATTCTTTTCCCATAACTCCAGCGAACTAATGGCAAAACTTATCTCATAAAATATTTATGGTTTATAAAGTAATACCGCTCTATTAATAATATGTTTATCTATAAATACACAAGGGGTGATTCTCCAAACAACAAAACAAAAAACACAAAATAGAAAAAAAAAATGTATATAAACCACCCCGAAATTTCGATTCGATTTTCCATAAGAAAATAATGGTGTCATTAGGCTTAAATGTTTTTTATGATTAATGGTTATTGGGGCCTTTGTTGGATTACTCTTCACTTTCCGCTTTTTCCTTCACATTTTCCGTATTAATTGATTTCTATAACAATTTTTTTTTGTATTTGCTGATCAATTTATAAACTTTTAGTAAGTAAGCAATAAATAAAAAAACTGTTTTATTTAATAATTTATAATTAATTGTATTAATCATTATTTATTATAATAAAAAAAAATAACTAAAAAGACAATTTTAATTTACCAAAAGAAGTCAATTATATAAAAACATATCTAATTATATCTAATTCCAAAAGATATGAAACTGCTTTATTACGAGCGATGTAATGAGCAAAAGCACATAATGAAAGCGAATAAAAATCATTTTCAATTAAACTGTGTTTTAGTGGACAAAGCTTTATAAATTATCCTTTCGGCTTTCAGGTTCTCCGTATGTGTGGTGGTGCTGTATCAAATAGCTGGGTCTGTTTGCGAGTCCTGCAAGTTTACGGCAAACAAGATGTTGGGCACGGATGGGGGGCTCTAAGGGGACGTGTTCCGTTCAAACAGACGGCGCTGGAGAAGAAGAGGCGGCAGAGACCAAAGCCGCTCGTAAAT
This sequence comes from Holobus sp. GC000080, assembly GCA_030556065.1. Lineage (NCBI taxonomy): Eukaryota > Metazoa > Arthropoda > Insecta > Coleoptera > Staphylinidae > Holobus > Holobus sp. GC000080. The sequence continues at coordinate 37,711 of JASKGO010000543.1, forward strand.
TCTGTCTTCCTTACGGCCCCAGCGACCTCTAATTCCTCCCATGTGACGCGCGACGTGTGCTTTATATGTTTGCGTGAGTGCTTCACCACTGTACCTACACCCTCACCCCCATCCCGGCTACATACGCAATTGATTCACCCTTCTTTACTTCTTCCACGCCACTCCTAACGTAATTTCGCATCCTTACCCGCTTACGTTTCTATTCCTGTGCCCATTTTCCTCTTTCCCTTTGCTCTTCCACCGCTTCGCTGCTCTGGCTTTTAGTCCGTCTTCTCATTTTCCCTTGCTTTAGTTATATTTGTGTTGTTTTTCTTATGTGTCGTACTGTCTTTCCACCTCCAAATGTGTCTCTATTAGAGCTTTCTTTCGTTCTTTTTTTTTCTCTGTCTGGTTTTTTGTTTTCTATTTGATGAAAATACACAAGTAGAGAGGACACGCATGTTTGAAGAAGTCACCAAAAGGATAATAACGCACCCCGTGCAACACCGAGGGGTGCAAATGTACAAAGCAAAAATATGTTTGTGGTATTAGTAATAAAAGTAATAAAAGAGCATGGGGTGACTGAGATGCTGAGATTTTGTTTTTCTTTGCAAAAAAAAGCTATATTATGCTTGCAGAAAAAAAAGAAAAAAGTGTCTGCCATTTAGTATCAAAAAATATTTTATTTAGGTTTTGTTAAATTCGTTTTTTTTTAATTTTTATTAAAGTTTGATTTATTTATAGATGCAGTGATAGAATTTTTTTATTGAAAACTTTTTGCTTGATTTAATTTTATATTTAAAATCTTTTTCGCTAGTAATTTTAATTTTATTTTTTATTAGTGGTGAAGAATTTTCTTGTGTCTGCTAAAACCTCCAATAAATGAAAAAAAAAAAGTTTTATTAAATTCTTTAATTCTTTTTTTTTTTTTTTTTTATTAAAGTTTGATTTTTTGTGGATGCAGTGATATTATTTCTTCACAGAATTTTTTTTTGCGTAATATAATTATCTATTTGAAGAGTTTTTCGTAATTAATATTAATTTTATTTTTTTGTCTTTGCTAAAATCTCCAATAAATAAAGAAAACTAAGTATTTAAGATTTGTTCAATTCACTAATTTTTTTTTAATTTAATTAAAGTTTATTTTTTTATGGATGCAGTGATATAATTTCTTCAAAGAAAACTTTTTGCATGATACAATTATCTATTTAGAAATTTTTAATTAAATTTTTTTTATTAATTTTGTTAATACTACAGAATTTTTTTAGTCTGCAAAAATCACCAATAAATGAGAGAAATAAAGCTGCCATTTCAGAGAGTACCTTTTTTCCTTTTTTTTTATTTCGGTAGAGACAAAAGTAAACCTATAAACGTTTTCGTTGTAAATAGATTAGTGCCGAATTACGCCCTTCCGTTTTGCGTACACACGGACCGAGCGACGAACGATAGGGGTGCGGAAAATAACAAGGGTGCAGAAGTGCGAGTACATCCTGCCTTCTTCCTTCCACCCGCCTGCTGTTTTATGAAAATTACGACGACTATTTAATATGAAATACGGCTTATTTGCTTACTTCAAACAACTTTATACTCTAATCTAATAAAATGCGAATTTATATACAGAGCCCTGGTCCCCTTTAACCGAACCACCACTCTCTTTAATTTAAATTAAACAATTCCCATTATTTTTTTTTTGTATTTTTAAAAACTCATAAAACATATTTTTAATAATATCTAAAAATATATATAAAAAATTGTTTTTAAATATAAGAAAAACTTTAATTTTACAAAAAAAAAAATATGCTTCTGAAGTATCCTGTATAAGAAGCCAGACATCGATAAATTGCACTTCATAGGAAAATTTGTGAGTTTGTTCATACTGTGTGATTCACCATTTAAATTTGCAACAGTGTGTGTGTGTGTGTGTGTGTGTGTGTGCATGGACCATTTCTCCTATCCGAGTATATGTATGTACGATATATGCGATAGTATAATGGGACTAAAAGTTTTTCAATTAATTTAATGGAAAATTCGTTAATTAACAAGTGGCATTAGGTCAGGTCCATTAAAGTTAACTGCGATTTACGCGAAACTCCATAATAATATTTATGCTAATACGAAATTGATTAGGCACGAGATTGCCTCGGCATTATAATAATAATTATTTGCGTCGGCCGTCGTGCGGCGCGCAATTTCGGAATGTTTGCTTTCTCCGACCACGGCGACGACGACGACGACGACGACGCCAGCGCGATAAAACTCACCCACCCCCGAGATATAATGACGTTTTCAGTGGAGTCACGACCGTAATTGGTAATATTTTTTTTTCGTTCGTTGTTTGTTTCCTTTGCCCCTTTGCCCTTCTCTACGTGTCGATAAAAAAAGATTGCCTACGTGTGCATGTGTGTAAACTGTGCGTTGTGTGGGTGTAGCAGTAATCGCATTTCGCTTCGACGCTCGATGAGAAATTAGGTTAATAATTATTGACAGAATAGTTATGTAGAGTAAATTTTTATACGCAGTCATTTAGCAATTTAGCTGCAGAACCCATAAAATTTCCCCACTTTTTTTATATACTATAAAATAATTTATTTTATGTTTTTTTTAACGCTACAAGAAGTAAAAGAAGTTGGAACATCAATTAAATTAATTTATTTTTATACTATGTAAATTCCGACTTATCAATTTATTTTCCTGCTTGGTTTTCTTCTAAAAGAAAAAACATAAACTTTTTTTAAATAATTTTACAAGTAACAAATAAGCAAACAACAAATAAAATAAAGGAAAAGCCGTTAAAATTTTGGTGCATTGCGGTGACAAAATAATTTCCGTTATTAACAACCATAAAAACAAGAGAAATAATAAAAAACTGAAATCAGATGCAGTTAAATTTGTTTTGCCCTTGATGCCGAAACCATTGCGCCGCTGTTTCGAGAACTGGGGAAATGCAAATACTGATGCAGTCGAAACAAAAGTTATCGGCTCACAACAATAAGTATAGTATATGCAATACGGCATGCAACATATATTTCGAACAATAAAATTACGAAGTGATTACTGCAATTTATGAGTGAGTGACGTGGGTGTATGGTGGTGAGTGATCGACCCGTCATCTGAAATTGGCGCCGGACCGACGGGCGTCGGGACGCCCTACCTGCTTTCCACACTCCGCAATCCTTGTACACTTACATTTACTTTCGCATACACGTACATGTATATATGCAGAGTGCAGACACACAATTTATACGCATATAAAGAATAAACCGTAGTGGGTGTTTTGCATAACTCTTCTTACATACATTGTTACCTACAATTTATTTTTATCGCAATAATAAACGTAAATATTTACACGCAATTTGTATCCGCACTTAAATATAATTCAACGCGGCCACTCTTGCAGACACCTACACGTTTCGGATACGTATAAATTTTGCACTTCATTGCACAGTTGTCTAAACGGCCTTATTTTTAGTTTAAAAATCAACATAAAATTACTTTTAAAGGCATTTTAAAAATTTAAATATGTTAAGAATTTTTAATAGAATTTCTTAAAATTTTAAAATGCAAATAATTTTTAGAAGCATTCATTAGAATACTTTAATGTAAAAATTTTTGCATGTAAACAGAATATAAATCTATTTTATGCGCACTTAAATAAAATATTCACCACTGGTACTTAATGACACCTACACTTTTCTGGTAAATTTGGTTTATTTAGTCACTATTTTATTTTTGCGCTATTTTTGCGCTCATAAATTGAAAATTCTGGCTTCCTTTCGCTGTTTAATGCAATTGTAGAAGATTTTATTGATTAAACTCAGGGATATTTCAATTAAAAAAGAAGCACGGGAAAAAAAAAGTGAGCACAGTTTATTTATCTTCTGAAAGTTGGATGACATTTAAGGGTTTGTCCTAAAGTGCAGGGGGTAAAAAGCGTCTCTTTCTAAAAGCAGCGGTGATGTTTCTACTGATTTATATTTCAGCACAGTCTGTGTCGCACTTATCGTTTGCCTTTTTCGTCTCTCCGCAAAACGCACCCTTTTATTTAAATGGTCAGTCTTTTCTTATTTTCTTCTTCAGCTTTTCTTCCATTTAATTTTAATTGTATTAATTAGCTGAAAACTTTGCTTTAAATAATTTAACACTTTTTTGTGAATATAATGAAGAAGTGAACTGCTGAATATTTCAAATTAAATTTAGAAAAATCCAAAATTAATTATCATCAGATATTTATTATGCAAACTGCAATAAACAGACATTAATTGGATTTCCAAAGGAATTAAAGGACCAAACAGTCCTTGCTGTGGCGCAAATACAAGTCAATGTAATCGTTCGATGGATGTAATTCAAAGGACGGTCCGAAATCCAAAGGGCATTACATATTACAATTAACAAGATCAGAAACAACAGATCCGCATATTGTATTACCGAACAGTGGACAAACCGGTTGAATTGCGGTTCGATGGAGAAGTGTCGGAGGCGGCTGAAGGGGCGGCAGGATGCGTGTTGGCGAAGGTAATGAGCTGCACACTCTGTACCGCAAATACCTTATGTTAGATTAACGTGGCGCCCTTTGCCAACTTCCGCATACAATTCGCCTCTCGACATATCCACGTAATAATTCGTCTTTGCGTTTATCCGGGAAGCCTTCTAATTTATTTATTAGAGAGCAAACGGCGCATCGCAAAGTCTTCCTTCATCTTGTTAAGTGGATTAACTGCTGCCATAGGTTGTTTTCTGCTACTTTTGCATGGAGGCTTCATTTTGCATATCATTTCCACAAAAAAAAAGTTTTTTTTTGTAATTAATTTTTGTGGAATTACGTTATTAGTATTTCAAATTAGTGAGGCAAATATGTTTAATTTACATTAATCTGTTTGATATGCGTATTATATAAATAAACCCTGCTCATTATTTATTAAACATCGGTTACGTCAATATTATTTTACGCAAAATCATTACCGAGCTGTTTAAATAGTTGTATCGACTTTAATTATGTTATTCTCTCTTTATTAATTTATTATTGATTTTAAACTTAGATGTTATTAAAAACAATTTTTTTTTAATAATTTGTAAAAAATGCTTTCTTTTAAGTAAAAAATTAATTTTTAACTACAAATCCTTTTTATCCGCATTTTATAAAGATGTAAATTAAAATTAACATTAAAAACTAAAAAAAAAGAGAACTTTTAATAAAAATAAAAAGTTAATGAGCAATGGAGCAATAGAGAAAAGAAACTAAAAGCGATGATGAAGTTGGTGGTGTCGGTCAATTATCTCTCTTATTCGCAGCCGAGGCAATAAAGTCGGCGGTAATCGAGCCATGGGCCAAACACATTTATCGAACATTGGCGAAACTTATTTCCATTATTGACAACATCATCGTGACCGGGATTACTGGCCGACGGCGGAGGTTGACACGGAACGACATGGGGGATATCATCAACGGTCGGTACGTCCGGCCCCGAATCGTCCGAGGGGATTGGTCCATAAACTTTCTGATTGCCGCACACCGCACGCAATATTTCCGATAGTTGGGAACGGGCCAGCAAACAGCAAGTTATTACTGCACATCCGAATTGGGAATCAATCAAGATCGAGAACACCAGACCTGTTTATACAAGACAATGGGACGTAGTTATGGCGAAAGAGGAGAGGAAAAATCGCACGACGACTTTTCAATAATTCAATAACTTCGTCGAAACAAACAACCCTCTTCATCTGTTCGATATATAATAATTCTAATAAATTTAGGGAAATTGGTGAATTTTTATTTTTATTTTGTATTTTTCGAAAGTAATTTTGTTGGTTTTCAATGGATTTTATTTTTGGCAATTTTAGTCATTTTTTTGTTGAGGTTTTCCGTAAGGGTTGCAAAGGTATAAGTAAATGGGCAAGTTTATCATCTTGGGCAATATTAGAATAGGACACATGTGGTGTTTTGTTGGTGTTTTCCGTATTCGTAATGGATGCTGCTGGGTGTTTGCGGCTTCGAATCAAAGCGCGCCTTCCTTTTTGGCCCCCAATCGATTGTGTGACATGTTGTCTTTATGGACCAAGATTCGAGCCAACGAGTTTTCCAACCACGATGCCATATTGCAGATGTTCTCCTGAAATCCCGGCGCACGGACGGAAATAAGAGCTTCGCCGTACGACGAAGGCCAATCTAATTTGACCGCGAAATAAACAAAAATCCACTCCAGTTTCCCAGCACTGTGATATCTATTGCAGAAATCCCTCGACTCGTTAATATTTTCCCATTTTGCTTTTGCCCCTGTTTTTTCGCTTTATTTTTATTTATTTCTTTCACTACATAATATTACCATAATTAAAGTTCAATTTCCAAATCGAGTTCTTTGATTAGAAAATTTAAAGCACTTCTTAAGTAGTTTATTTTCAAAATACAAATATTGACTGATAATAACAAAAAAAAAGGGAGAAACCTTTAAAAGGTAAAAGAAAAAAAAATGTTATTTTGTTAGGAGGAAACTTTGCTTTCACAAAATTTATGCAAGGGTGATATGCAATAGGAAGGAACATTGGCAAACTGGCGAAAAGGGTGAGAGCGAAGAAGACCACTTCGCCATATACAAGCTGCGGAATACACAGACTTTTTCCTCCTTTCACTTTTTTACGCGTTTCGCTTGGATTGTCGTCGTTTTGGGAATACACGCACAAAAGACGCAACCCCCGATGTGAAAATAGGCACCGTAACCCCCAGTAAAGGAAAAAGGAAAACTATGTTTATATAATAACCAGATTGCTGCGAAGGAAATTGAAAAATTTGTTTTTACAAATTTCTACTCGACTCCATCAACCCTGCATGTATCATATAAACAGCTTTCCATTTTTTGTGCTTTTTATCAGTATTTCAATGTATTTGTATTCGTATAGTTATGTAAGCAGTAAGTTAAATTAAAAAAAGAAAATTAAAAAGAAAAGTAAAGTGCAACTGATGCTTGCAATTTTCAATAAAATAACATTTTGACTTGCAAAGTGGTATATCGATGAAGATCAAAAGGTTTTCTTGAATATTCCAATTAAATATTCATAAGCTTTATACCTTCGCTCAAACACTTTCATTTCGCATTAAAATTCACTAGTTTTCAATGTGAATATTAAGTGTATTTCATATTGACGTGGTAATAAATCAGATATCTTCGGGGGAGAATAAATTAAAGTTATCTCGCTTCTATGCCAGCCATATTTAATTAATATTAGGAAAATCAAAGAAATTTAATATAAAGAAATCAAAGAATATTTCATTTCTCTGGAAAATCAACATTAAATTTTTATATTTTACATTTCCAATAAATAAAGTTATTCTAAAAATATTTACAGATAAAATATTTCCATAAAAAAAAACAAAAAATTACCATCATTTGTTTGCGTAGAACGCACAGTAAAAATATGAAGAAAAAGAAGCAGAAAAAACGGAAAGAAAAACCAAAGGAAAAACAAAAGAAGTTAGGTATATTAATTCCTTTGGACGTGTACAGAGTTACACGTGCAAACAATATCAATGACGCCAGCGGCAATTTTCTTTTCCTCCCAGTAACTTCTTCGCAAACTTTTTTTTTTGCTCCAAGTTTTTCAGTACTCACTATCATTAATCCAATTTGCATATAGGCGATTCCAAGGCGACTACTACTTCGATTAATTATAATTAAAAGTAAGTAACATTATTTTTCCTCATCACTTTAAGGCTGCTGCCGCCACTGCATTGCCGTCGCCACTAGTGGCGTGTACAACTGGTGGCGCACTAGGAAACAAGCTCTGGATGGGGATGGCGGTACCAGAGGAGGACGTTTGCTATCGGTTGCAGTCGTTAATTTTAATTGTCTAGAAAGACCCTCTTTTATTTCACGGCTCACCCGCACAAACTCAACGTACATTCTAACGCAGACAAATACAAATGCATGGCGCAACCCGGCAAAAGAAGGAATAAAGAATGGAACTGCCGCCCTTCTTCTTAGATGCAATGCACTTGCATCTCAACGTCACGAACCGTTCGTGCCATTAAACTCAATTTAAATTCGCAAACACATTCATTACCAATTAACGTATGGTTTCATTAACACGTTCTCGATTAATTAATTAATGGCAGTCGGCCTGAGTGTGCCTTTCAACGATTTCACCCCCAAGTGCTAAGCACTTACAGCCCCTGTAGTGTTCCGTTCTTATTGCTTGCTTGATTTATTCTTCTGTTTTGTTTTTTTTTATGTTTTTCTATTTTCTTTTCAATTTAAAATTGAATTTAAAGTTTGTTAAGCAATACCAATTAATTATTTTATTTTAATTTGTTAATAAAAGTTAAACATTATGAATAAAAAATTAAAATTAGGGTTAAATGCCTAATTGAAATGAAATGAGAATTCAATTCGTCGACAGTTGAAATATAAATCATAACTGCTAAAGCGAGCTTCATATAATTTAATTTAATTAATATCTCTGGGTAGCAGGAGTTACAGCGAACAGCGTAAGTAGAAATCGACCAGAAAGCACCGCATATTTCAAATACGCCGAAACCGACGCGAAGACAGATGGACAACGATCTTCTTCCAGGGTTGCGCAGCAGAAGAAGACTCTTATTAGAACGCAATCGAGCAAATGGCTTATTATTGCGAAACAAGTTCCGCGGCGCTTTCGAGGAGCAAAAGAAGGGAAATTTATGGAAGTTCTTTTGATTTATGTAACGGGCGCAAAGAGTGGGCCGCCGTCGGATTAATTGCGTTTGCTGCTGCGTAATTAATTAGGCAAGCGCAATTACGAATTAAAAACAATAGTTTAATGGGACGTGCCACGAGATTGGTTTATTAAATGACGACAAAGGGAACGTGAGATTAAATGCGAATGTAGAAAATTAGCCGAAAGAAAAATAAAGAGCGAAGTCGGGAGAGCAGCAGAGAGGCTCGCAGCGCGCGAGCGAAAAAGTAAAAAGGGAGAGAAATTGGCCCATTAAAGAAGATTCTAATTATAACTTTGCATTATATCAGCATTTTTCCTCTATGACTTTTCCTGCTGCGGTCGAACCAACTTCTTCTTTATACTTTCTCTGCTCCTTTTCTGCCTCCCTTTCTATAAGTATATATAATAATAATAACGGAGTGGAAAAGATGCGGAAAAAGTGGAAAAAGAAAAGGGCGCAACGAACATAGAGTTTTAAGTATTGGCACGTTGCAGCATCGCGTGAGGGTTAAAAGAGAAAAGAAAAAGAAGGAAAGAGGAAAAAAAAGGTGGCCGTCTTTTAAACTAAGTGGTAATTTCCTTACGGTTATTTGCCCTCCACGCTTCGTAACTCTAACGTCCGTAAAACGAACCAATTATATTCGACGAATAAGCATTATTTCATTTCCACGAGATACCGCTAATTAGCGCGTCACATATTGCAAATAATTTTCACTTTTTCGGTGCTGGATTCCCAAAAAAAATTTCCAAAGAATCGAAGAAAAATAAATATTGCTGAAAATATATGAAAAAATATATTTAAAGTTTTTATTCAGCATGGAAATCGAAAAGTCCGTGCCACTTTCTATTCACTGAAGTACAGAAGTATATTGAAAGCAAATTTATTGCAGAACATAAACAAAATCTATATAGCAATAAAGAAAATAAAGGAAATTTACGACACTGGACGCAATAATATAGGTCTCCCAACCATCTACTCTGCAAAATACTTCGATATATTTTATCATAAATATTGGCAACATTTTCATGCTAAATCAGCTTTCAAAAATAAACATATAAAAAAAGTATCACACAGAATTCATATGGAATTGAACAAAAAAAAAATCTCCGAAATGTTCTTTAATTAAATTTTCTTTGACATTTGTAATAAATGTTTGTTTCTTTTGTGATTTTATTCTGTCGCTGCGTTAGATTGAAGCTAATAAATGAAACCAGTAACCGCAACTTGGGAGTTTAATTTTTTGCGTCAAGGAAAAACATAAATTGATTAAATGTGTCGCACGGGCAATATAAAACGTACGAGGGAGAAAATAAAAAGCGATTTATGATTTTTTTAATTTTACTAAAAACCTCATTTGAAAAAAAATCCATCCACAGTGACGCTGCAGCTCTTGTTTTCCTCGTCGGTAATTTACGACGCAACGCTGACTGATATGATAATATTTTGTAGCGAGTTCCCATGGAATAAACTGCATATAATAGACCATTCAAGTTTTATATATATGTAAAATGAACTATTTGTAACTATTTTAATTTTTAATTTTTATAAAAATATTTTTAAATTTTGTGTTAAAATTAAAATAAATAATATTAATAGAAATTTATGTCAGTGGAAAAAGATAATGGAAAATCCTTATAGGATATTAAAGTAGCCGAGCTGCATTGGATGCTGGAAGGGTACTGAATGTGTGGGCCGTGTCGACGCACTTAGAGCGCCCTGGGAAAATGATAGAATACAAGGAAATCTACTCATTTTCTTATAGCTTTACGAGCATACCATAAACGGACGAACGGACCAACACACCCATCAGTCGTTTTATACTGCAGCTGAAACGCTCGCAAATCGTTGCTGAAATAAATGCACACTCAATTTCCAGAGATTTCGCTGCAGAACAAATGCAATTGAGTGCTGACGATTCATTAGTTAAGTGGCTCGTCAACTTGCCCACTAAATGGCCAATTATTGTTATTGCTCCTCGTAAAAATCGTTCATATTTTTCCAATGCCTTTCTGCGGAATTAACAGTATGTTTATTAAATCAATAACTTCTTTTAAAGGTCTACTATATGAACTAAATATAAAAAAATGTTTTGCAAGTAATAATAATGACTAATGTTTTTTTTTTCTTAGTAAATTAAGTTAATTAATAAGTGCGCTTTATGTTTTATAATTTTATGCGATAAAATCTTTCGTTGCGAAGGTTTCGAAAGTCAAAGTCATTAGCTGTAGATGGGTGAGCAAATGAAATGCCGGCAGAGCGAAATGAAATTAAAAACTAGCAAACACGAGAGAACAAAAGCCGTGGATGTACGACCCTAAAGCTTCCGAATTATTCGCGTCATTATTGTATAATAAAGTGTGACACGCGTTTTATATGCAAATTTATGCGTCGTAATATACAATTATTGCATTGGGATTTCCAACGATTTACACCCGAAATTCACAACGCGCCATTTATTGCAACACTTATTTTATAAATAAACGACATTTGGTAAATACATTAATTACACATGTTTTGCCTTACATTATCACTAAACTTTTATTAAAAACGATAAATTGCTAAATGAAAAATAAAAATAAAATTCCCTGTTTATTAAAGCAAAAACAAAAAACACAACAAAAAACTAAAATATTGAAAACAATACTAAATTCGTACAATATGAGAGAGAGAGAGAGAGATTTTAATTGTATTCGGATAATAAACGCATGTATAGCGAGCAGCAGCAATATGAATTAATTAATTAATAAATTAATTAATAGAATGCGAGAGATATTATCGTTATTAAAAGGCTATGTTCGGCTGTTATTACCAGCACACACTGGTATTATTGGGACTGAATATCAGCTGAACGTGCAAGTTGCACCCTTTGTGCACACTATCCATCCCGCCGCTATACACTCTGGTTGTGCTACTACTATAACCAGTAGTGGTACTTTATGCTCGCTGCAAAATTAAAAATCGTACGGTGTTATTGTTGGGCCCTCTGGTCGCCAGCCAGCCAAATCAATTAACGTGAAAGCTGCAATTTTAATAACGCACTCCGCATACTATGTATATTTGTATGCATATGGGCTTGTGTGCGCTATATATCTGATTATTGCCGCCGCCGCTCAAGGATGCACTCGTGCTCGTACTTTTCTATATTTGGAAAAATGGCTAAGGGCGCACGAAGCGATCTTCTCAGCGAAGGTGGTTGAGACTGCGAGTTAAGAATATGTTAAATGGGATTTCAATAATAGTAATTGAGAAATAAATTTGGTTGCGCTGAAGGGAAAACAATTAATAACTTTAGAGTTTATTGAGATATTTTTATAATTTTGGTATCATTAAGAAGATCATTTAACCAGCTATTAATAAAAATTAGCAAGTTATTGGTTTTTAAATTGGAAAATATTAAATAAATTAAATTCAAAGTTAAAACGATTTATTTGAAATTATAAAATTGTTAAAATCAAAAATTAATTTGAATAATGGCAATTTATTTAACAATTCTTTAGTGAGAAATTTATCAAAATCGGTTTGATATTTTATTTAATATAAACAAATATTTAAACCAACTTTTTTATGTTGAGGCAAACCAAATTATTAAAAATAACATAAAAATGAGAGAAAATAATTAAAATTATTAAAGAAATAAAGTAATATTTAATTTTAAGGTTTTATAACATTAAATTAAAAAAATCAATGAATTAAATGCGCTGTAAACAATCTGAAATTTGTTAAAATTTAAAATATATTATAAATATTAAAAATAAATTTAAGTAGTAATAATTCAGTGAAGAAATTATCAAAATCGGTACTTAAGTTTAATTTTTATAAAGAAATTTGTAAAAGTATTTTATGATTCGAAGCGTCCCATTTAAAATACATGGAGTACTGCGTTAGTCAAACGCGAAAAGTAAGTCAAGCGACTCACCCGCTATAAACAAAAACTTTAATAACTTCTGAACTAATAGAGATATTTTAACAAATTTGAAGTCATTTTAAAGAAAATTTAAATATCTACCCAAATAATCTACAATTATTTCACTTTTAGTTTTTATAACAATAAATAATTGAAATTTAAAAATGTAACACCCTGTAAAAAATCCGAAATTTTTGATAATTAAAAATTTGGATAACAACATTAAAGGCAATTTATTTAGAAACAATTTCATGAAAAAAAAATTTAAATTGGTAAATTATTTTAATTTTTATGAACAAATATGTGAACATACTTTCAGTACCGAAGCGTCTTCCTTTATGGTTTTTATAATAAGCAGAAAATAATTTACAACTTTTCAACTAATTAATAAAAAAAAATTAATTTAGTATCATTTAAAACTTATTTAAACCAGCTACTTATATATTTAAAAAATATTTTTTTTTAGTTTTATAACATTAAATAAATAAAATTTAAAAGTAAAACCACTATAAAAAATGAAAGCAATAAATCCAAACAAAAAAAAAATATATTTATTTTCATTTATTGGTTATCCCTGTGCTTAATTAAAATATTTCCAGTTTAAAGCAATCGGTTGGAAACCGCAAGTAGCACCTCGAGCGGTTCATCCTTAAAACTCGTGGGCGGTGGAGGCGGAGGCGGCGGCATCGGCATCGAAGACGACCGCATCTCGATCTTTATAAAGTAATAAAATTGAACGTGTGCGCTCTCGAACAGCGAAATGGCACTCGTAAAAATTTTGTTACAACCTGTTTCAATGTGTACAGTAAAAGTCTGCAGTTTTTAATACATTTATTTTATACATATTTTTAGTGTGCGGCGCCCTAAAGACGTCGCCTCTTATTTATATTTACGCGTATTTATTCCGGCAACAGAAAACCAATAAATGTATGCCCTCTGCTCTTCATCTGCCGCACGTTTTCATTTTATTTTATACATTTTATACTGCTTTTTCGATTGTTTGCAAATGGTTTTAAATGGAAAAAAAGCTTGTTAAAATTTATTTTGCGGTTTTATAAAAAAAAAATTCATTTTTTTGTTCGTTAAAAAGTGAATCCTAGCAATTATAAAAATAAAAAATAATCAACTAGAAAACAATGGCTTTCAAACATGTCGGAATTGATTTGAAATTTTTCCGAATGAACAATCGAATCCAATAATTACTCCCATAAAAGAGGGAACATAAAAATTAATTGAAAGGGTTCTCGTCGCGAGGTTTTTTTTTTCGGGATGATTGGATTAACCCTCGAAATATTCCACAATTTCAATTACTTCATATAATTGACAACCTGTTGTGTTTATAGCAATTCGTTTTTTTTTTCAACCATTCCACTTTTACATTTTTTGTTTTTCAATAAACGCTTCAGCATATTCAGCATTTCAGCAAATTACAACTAATAAAGCAATAATTTAGGGATTTCAGCTATCAGCTAACAAATAATCGTGTAATTAAATTGCGCCCGAGATAAATGTAATGATTGTGTGTGGAATTTAATTAGTTCAAGTGCATATAAGAACATTAGAATCACTTCGGGTCACAACGTTCATTAGGATTTCCATTAGTAGCGCAACACTCTGTATTCGACTGAAACCGTCTATACGATTTTCGGATATACAGTACAGTACAGAGTACAGTGCCTATGATAATAATATTCAGTCAAGTATTATTATCATCAGGTCTTGATTGAGGGTTCTGCAAATGTTTGCCTGTGTGTATATACACCTATTATCCGCCGATATTAGATTAAATTATATTACATGCATCGTGAGCAGTGAGCATACAGCCGTGTGGCACAGAGAGCCGCAGCAACGCAGCAGACGCAGGGATAGAGACAGGTACCGGGCGTGTGAAGCTTCAGAGAGAGGCTGCCTGGATGGCTGGATGGCTGGATGGCAAGAATGCACGTGCGGTGATAGAGAAAGCTAATAGCGAGGGAGAACAGTGTTTGCCAGGAGGGCTGCGGATGACACGTGCGTTAAACGAGCCACCACGTAACGTCACGTACATAGATATAGATATGAGTTCTTGTTATTACATTCTTAAGGACGAAGAACAACCGCCGTAAATAAGATGCCTCTTTCTTCGTTTCATCTTCTTGCGCCCGGCTGTACGCACAAATGTTTCGCCTGTTTCGCCTAAGCCTGCAAGTCGCTTTGCATGCGGAAAGCATATAATTGATTGATACGCTTTTCGTTTATTTTTTTTTTTTTAATTTTTTTAATGCTGTGCTGTGTTTTTCGTATTTTTTATGGCTTTTGATATTAAACTTTTTTATTTTGGAGAGTTTTATATGAAATTTAATTGTGTTTGTTTGTGCATGTTGGAATTAATGTGGGTGATGTGTGAAGGCGCCGGTCATAAATTTTACTATATTGTTTATTAATAATTATTGTATCGTATAAATTTCAATAAATGATGAAATTGGCATGAAATAAATTTATTGGTATAAAATAAAAATAATAATTGAAAATAAACGACTTATTTATATGTTTTCAATTTTTCATCTTTTGGTGTGAAGGCGCCGGTATTTTTTAATATTTCTCCAATTTTTGATATTTTATTTTCAGATGTGAAGGCGCCGGGAATAAATCATAGCACGGTATTTGCATCAATATTTTAATAAGTTTCTTTTCTTTCTTTTTTCAATAAAATTAATTTTAATAAAGCGTAGATGACTTTCAACTGAAATAATAATTCGTTTTCTAAAAAGAAAAACCACTAAAACTTTCAACGTTTTAACTAAAAATCCAAAACAGTTTTTTAATTTGAATAACTTATACATTGCCTAATTAAATATCTTTTTAAAGTAAATAATCTATTGAAAGCCGCTATTGTGAAATAAATACGGAACAAAAATATAAAATGTCAATAAAATTTCTCTAGAAATTTATTCTTTCCTAAAAATTGTAAAATAATAATAAAAAAACAAAAAAATTCTAAGAAATTTCATAATTTCTTTCAATGAAGAAAAAAAAATGGTGTCCTTTAGTAACTTGAACGATATGAACAGCGTCAATTTAATCGCAAATCAAGATCTGGAAAATAATCAATGCTGTTTCCTACCCTGAATTCAGTTCTTTCCTTTTCACGTGACATTTAGTATATTTAAGTCAAAGTATCTTCCTCTTTGGTCTGTCGCACTTACTGCGCTCTCTTTAAGATACTCTCATCATTTATTTTCCATTGTGTTACGACAACGCTTTTGCTGTCAAGATTGAAAGTAGTCAGCATTTAGCGCTTCCATTTACTATTATTTCCATTCTGCTTTTCTTTGGTTCGTACTATAAGTTGTTCATATAAGACTTAAAACGATAAATAATAAAAATCTCTAAAAAATATGATTGCAATTAAGTAAATATTTTTTATTACGAACGTGCCTTTAATTGAAGAATACTATTTTATTATAATCATCATCGAATACTTTGAAACTTGGCTCGAATTCAAAAATTATAATTGCATTTCACCACTAGAAATAGAAATGCTGCCTTCGTTTGGGAAACAAGTGAGTTATAAAAGTGGGTCAATTAAAATTTA
Organism: Holobus sp. GC000080; assembly: GCA_030556065.1. NCBI lineage: Eukaryota > Metazoa > Arthropoda > Insecta > Coleoptera > Staphylinidae > Holobus > Holobus sp. GC000080. The sequence continues at coordinate 53,854 of JASKGO010000543.1, forward strand.
CGTTTGCTATGAAAAATGTCGTTACAAATTGAGTGCTCTTTAAATTGTCGCAAAATAAAAACAGTCTTTAAATTAATTACAACCTTTAACTTCAATACAGTTCTCTTTTTTTTTTTCGTTGTAAAATTACAAATTAATAAATTGAATTAAATATTTTTTATTACTTATTAAATTATTAAATACGTTTAAAAAATAATTAATTAATTCAACTTCATTTACAATGCAGTATAATGCAAAGCTTGGGGTCGAAGTTATCGAATGGATAATAATTAATGTTTGCGGACGTGTTTCGAAATTCTGCAAGGAGAGATAGATTTTCTTGCAGCACTCGAAGGCGTCGCCGAATCAATCGAACGATTGCGAACAATAGCCGTGCCTGTAGCAGTGCCAGTCAAGTCAATCGAGTCAATTGCGGCGCGTTTGTGGTTAATTGACAATAAACTGGCGACAATGCAATTGCACCAGGCCGGTCGTCATGACGACGACGCTCGCCGACGCGCGGTTAATTCAAGACGCACGCCGCCGGGGAACGGACATGTCGCATGCATCGCTTACGGTGCCAACACATGCATTTTGCATTATAAGTAATGCCATATCCTCGGTCCTTGCAATTATCCTGGGACTGTACATAAAAATGCAGAAATTTGCACTTTTATTATTATTATTTTTGAATTTATAAATTTTTTAAATTAACATTTAAAGTAATCATTAAATTGTATTTATTTAAATTTAGAAAACTGTAGATAAAAATTGATTGTAAAATTTCGAAAAGAAAAATTATGCCGTTAACAAACAGCAAAAAGCGAAGGCGCCGGGCAATTGTTAAAGCAAACAAAACAACAGAAAATAACAACTTTTAAAATAAATAGCATTTACTTTTTAATAGAAACTAAAATAAAAAATATGTTTTCAATATAACATCGGTTCAACGAATAAAAATAATAATAATAAAGCAGCGCGCGAATTAAACGGCAGAGTAGACAAACAGTTTATTGCAATTACCACGGACCGATTGGTTGAGCCACTCATGTTATTTGTATTTTAAAGCGGATTTGTCGCTCCGATGACCGAATGCTCTTCATCCGGGAACCCCGGCCGCCGCCGCCGTCGCTGCCGCCGAAAGAGTCCATCGTTGATTTATCGTCGTTTCGGCTGCTGCCGCTGCACGGCCAGCTGCATTGTATCAACAGCAACGACCTCTCGCAATTGCATCGCGAATTCACTCTCCATAGAGGAGCAACAATTGCAATGCTGATGATGCCGATAGTAATAATAATAATAACAATAATGATGCTGCCGATGATGATTATCTATGGATGCACGCACACACACACACACAAACCACATGCATACACAGATACTCATACAGAGAGACAGAATAAATGTCGATTACTCGTCGAACAATTTCCAATCAGATTCGGCTGCTGTTGTTTGCCAGTTTCGCTACCAGTGCCTAATTATATTACATTTATTATTATTATTACCGAACGAGTATCGGAGTTGCCCTTTAATTTCGATCGAATTTTGAAATTCCTTCATTAGTTTGCTGTGTTTATTTAGATTTTACGAAACAACTTTGTAATTTATAATGTAACAAATTTAACAAAGTTTTGTGGAAACTATATGTTTTTATAATTTACTTTTTGGGCCTTAAATTAAAATTTTATTTAACTTTTGTTCGGTTTTTCAACATTTTAAAATGTGAAGGCGCCGGTGAATTATTAATATATAAAAATTCTTTGTAAAAAAATAAAAAAAAAAACATTTTTAATTTATATATTCATATGTAATACTAAGTATTTAATAAAATTTTAAACAAAACTTTAAAAATAAATAAAAAATATAACGAAAAAAAATTATTAAACTTTGGTTTAGTTTTTGAATAATTTATAATGTGAAGGCGCTGGTCAATCATTCAAAAATAAAAAATGCTTTATAAAAAAAATTAAAAACTTTTTTTTCAATTTATACTGTATTATTCTAAAACAACAAAATCCATCAAATTTTTTTAAACAAATATTAAAAAATAAATAAATAAACAAAAACTACAACGAAAACCAAAAAAAAATTTCATACGACAGTAGAAATATATTTTATTACAGAAATTCTTACGACGTCTCTCCGTAATCCAGAATGTGCATGCATCATTTGGCATTTGTTGCATCTGGACATAAGTGCGCACCGCCGGCGGCGGCGTCGGCGGCGGCAATATTTTCAACAGCACCATCGGCCATTTGCGTGCATTTGTATTTCTACGTATGTATTTGTGTGTATGTGTATGTGTGTGTGTGTGTGTGTGTTTGTGTGTTTGCGGAGTTGTAACTGTAAATTATTCATGAAAAGGGAATAGAGGTGAACACGTAGCTATATATTCATAGTGGAAAGTTAGAGGTGCACAATAAACCGAGCGTCTTAATGTTTAGAGTCCGATGTTTCGCCGTCTCAGCAGCAACTCCGCCGCCTCGCCCGCCGTGCCCGCCATTTATACCGCCGCGCCGATCCCCGGTATAAATAATCCATCGGTTTTATGCCCTTGCTCTTGCTCTGCACAGCACCATCATACTTGCTTGCTACACACTTTATTGGATCGTATTTTCCAGCACCGCAACTCTTATGCCGAATGGTCCTTATACCAACTGCTAATAACTTTTTCCACTTTTTTCTTTTTTTTTTAGTTTCTTTGCGCAGTTTTTATATACAGGGTGGACATTTTCTCGCTGTCTTTATTGGGGTAATTTATACAGTTTTAGAGATGGAGATTTTGTTAAATTGGCAAAAAATGGGCAGGATTATTACTTCGTAATATTTGTTTTTACAAAAATCTGATTTTTCACCTGGTTTCAGAATTATCTTGAAAAAAAAATGGAAAACCGTCGATTTCTTTTTTTTTTTTTGATAATTTATTACAAAAAACTATTTGACATATAAAAAAATAATAAATTTTCCTAATAGATAGTTTTAAATCAAATATAAGTAATTTACAAAAAAAGTCCATAGTATTTTTTATTTTTAAGAAAAAAAAAATAAACCTAATTTTTTAAATTGAAATCATAATTGCTGTGAACTTATCAAATATTTTTTTTTTCTGATTTTAATGTAAAAATTTGTATTATTGTCATTAATGTTAGCTATAAAAATTTAAAAAAATACAATTTTTTGAGAAAATATTTAATAGGCTTTGATTTTTTTTAATAAATAATTTCAAATAAAATTCATTTTAGTAAATAAGGAATATTATTTTCAAGATTGATTCGTTCCTTTTAAAATAAAATAATCAGCCATAATAAAATAATAAATAAAAATAAAATCATTTTAAAATTGATTTGTTCCTTCAATGTATTTTTTTTTTTTTTGTATAACACTGAATATTTTAATTTGGATTTATTTTTCTTTAAAGAAGAATTTTTAAAATAAAATCCATTAAATTCGTTAAATTATTATTTGATAATTATTAAAATTAATAATATCATAGGAAATATAAATTTTATAACATATTAAACATATTATGCATTCACTTATGTTTTAAATTTGCAGTAATTTTATATGCAACAAATGGTTTGGTCAAATAAATTTCGATTAAATCAAAAAATAAACGAATAATTTATATCCACAATGGATTTATTGAATATTTATTACCGAGATAAATTATTTCCCTCAATTAATATTTAATAAAATAACAACATTTCCCAATAATTTATCAAGTACAACAAACCCAAAACACAAAACACGAAAAACGAATTAAAAAAAACATATAAATAATAAATAAATAAACAAAAAGGGGGAAAAAAAGTGTAACGATTTGAAAATTCGCAGATAAAACCACGAAAACAAAAGACTATAAATTCAAGAACTTATCGGCATCGAATTTTTATAGGCCTCGGCCGGATTCCCGAGCGCCTATATCATTGTTTATTTTTCCACCCCCAATCGCTTTCCAATTCCGCCACTTAACAAACTTCCGCTCGCCTGTAATTTAAGTTGGGAAGGTCCTATTAGAGGATCATTTCAATAAACTAGAAGGTGCTCATAGATATTTTATCGCCGCCAGATTCCCTCTCACACTGCGAATATCTATATATATATATACATTTATATAGAGATGTTGGTGCAGCAAGTTGGAAACTGCTAGTTTAAAGCCGAGCAACTTACACAAACACCGCCGAAATACTATACGATATTTGATGCGATTCGATTGTTGTTGGTATGCGAAATCCTCACGGGAAGCGATTGCACAATGTTCGCGCGGAGATAATGCCTGCGACTCCATTGCGCGCGAACTTTCCAACTTTATTTTTGCACTATTTTCCATCAACTCTCCGCCGTCTCATTGTACGGTGTATTCTATACTCGATTTAATTTTGTTTTTTTGCTTTTTTCGGTAACTTTACTTGGTAATTTAAATGTTACATTATGTTACTTGCATTTTATAACACACAAAAAACACAAAAAACTAACTGTTGCTCCTTTGTTTGAATTGTTACTTTGGAGAAATAATACCGGTAATCTATTTAATATTTGTTTGGTCAACGTTCATTAAAAGTTTTTTTATAGTTTGCTTTGAAACTTTCAATACGTTTCGTTGTTTTCGATAAACAGCAAACTCTTATAAAATATAAACTAATAAGTAAAGTTTGCACAAAAATTTTCTTACCTTAGGCTGCAGAAGTAGTTTTCCTTTGAAGTCCTGAAACAAACAAAAAATAAATTTAAAAAAACTTCATAAAAAAATCTGTTTCCAGAATAAACAAATGAAAATCTGGATAATTATTGCAGGAACTTTTGTCGAATATAAAATAGTAATTTATTTTATTTAAAGCAGTCGGTTTGGGGCAGCCAAAGGACGATTTACGCCATAAGTTTAACGACTAAGTCGAATTAATGTTGTTTGTCCTGCAATTGCAAATAAAATTGTTCATTTTGTGTTTTTCGCCGTATCTATTGCTATAGTTTTCGAGAGATGCGAACGTAAACAGAACTGTAAATAAACGGTCGCCGGTCATTTGCTCTCCGCTTTCGTTTTTCTTCTATTTTCTTTTTTTTTTATTATTTATTCTTTTTTCATTTTTTTTTCCGTTTGCTAAAGCGAAAAGATAATTAGCTTTTTAAATTCGAAACGACACTCTTCGTTAAGCCGCGCGCTTTACGAGGTGCTTTCAATATAAAACTTCATATTATGGCCGTAATAAATTAGGGTAATTATTAGCACCACTATCAAAGAATGTCTATATCTACTGTACCCTTAAACTAAAGAAAATCGACCGTTAAATAAATCCTCCGCTAATTACGTGATCTCTAACTTAAAACTGCTATTAGTTTCTTAAATTTTTATTTTAGTTTTTTTTTTTTTTATAATCAGCAATCAGCAGTTTTTTTTTGTTTTTTTTTTTTCGTAAGAAAATTCAAATTAAAAAATGCCATGGCAAATGACAAAACAAAAAACGCAAGAAAATGCGAAGAAAGCACAGAAAAAAAGTACATATCAGTGGGACAGCTGTAGGAGAAAGAAGAAGAATAAGAAAAAGAAAAACCGCTCTTAGTTTTTTAAATTTTTATTTTACTACTCTTAACTTTATTTTTTTATTATTATTAATCAGCAGCTTTTTTGTGATTTTCCTAAGAAAATTGAAATTAAAAAAAATTCTAAAACAAATGACAAAACAGAAAATACAAGAAATGCGGAAGGAAGCAAAGAAAAAAAAGTACACAGCAGTTGGAAAGAGAAGAGGAATAAGAAAAAGAAGAAGAAAAAAAGAATATAGAGATCGATGTCGATCAATGCGACGAGGCATGAAGAGAAACGCACAGGTTGCTCATTCTGATTCCAGTCTGGTGCTAGTGAGTCGCAGATGCGATGCCCAATAACAAGACGTAGAGACGGGAGAGAGGCTCGTCGTCATGCATTTTTATTCCCCTTCGCGAATGTTTTAAGAAGAAGAAGGAGCAAGGTATTAAGGAACACAGGGCCGACAAAGCTGAAAAGAATAATGATTCTTAATTTTCATTTCGTTCCTATACAAGCCGCGACGTGACCAGAAAGGTAAACCGAAAATATGTCATGGGGATTTTTTCGGTGGAACGTCGTCGTCGTCGTCGTCGCCTCCACCCCCCTGCCGCCGTACCTACTACCACTGCTTCCTTCGTATACTGCCGGCTTGCCGGCTTCTCACTCATCATCATCGTCATCTCGATCATCGACCGCCTACGCCGCTAACGCAAGCAACAGCCACGTTCGCCGCCGCCGCCGCCAGACAACTTTTCCTAGCCAACTTACGCCATTTGTTAGACGAAATTCAATAATGTACACGAAGAGTTGTCATCAACTACAACATCATCCCTCAACTTGAAATATGGCCCGCGCGTTTTTCCAAGCCAGTAAAAACAACTCGGCTTCAATTAAACGCTAACTAACTAACATGAAATTATTTCAAAAATAATTTTTTGTTTGCTTTTAATTATAAAATAAATATTTATTTGTTTTTTTTTTTGGTTTATTAAAATATTTCGAATTTTTTTTATATAAAATTCCAATAAAAATTTATGTTGTGTTGAAATGTGAAGGCGCCGGATCTTAATTGTAATATATTGATTATTATTAATTATTGCATTTGTATATGATATAAATTTTAATAAATGATAAAATTTGCATAAAATAAATTTATTATAACTAAAATTAAAGTAAAATTGAATTTAAATTGTATTTTTTTTTTATAGAATGGCGCCGGTCTAAATTTTTAATATATAATTTATAAATTAAAATAATTATAATTATATTATAATTAATTTTCAATTGAGGAAAACATAAATAAATTTAAGTATTTACATTAAAAAAATAATTAATTTAAAAAAATGAAAATTAATAAAATTGAATTTTAACACATTTTTTAAAATATATTTTTTTAAGTGAAGGCGACGGGCAATAATATTACATTATTTACAATTAATTATTCAAATCAAATAAATTTAAATAAATGTCAAGATTTTCCATGAAATAATTAAATTAGAACTTAAATAAAAATCGTAATTAAACTTTTTACATTTGTTTCCAATTTTTGAATTTTATTTTCCAATGTGAAGGCGCCGGGTTTCATTCATTGTAATGTATTTGCGTAATAAGACCATTAATGTTAAAAAAGAAACAATTTCTTCTTTTAACAACTAATAGAAAGCTTACTTAATCAGAAAGCTTTACTTTTTAGAAATAAATTACCTATTGAAAGGCGCTGTCGTGAAATAAATGCTAAACAACAACAACAAAAACAAAAAATAACCTAGCGAAAATTCGCTTGTGATTTATTCTATTTCTCCCTCTTTTGAGTTGTTTATTCAATGGCTGCACTCTTTATAAATTGATTTATTTTCTTATTGCAAGCAAGCGACGCTGGCACACTAAAGCAACTTTTATGCTTTTCTAACTAGCACTCTTGGGTCGGTGCCTGCCGTCGAGAGCGACTTGTTGTAAATAAAGGTAGATGCGAAAAGTACTTTTATCCAATTGCTTGCGTTGCGAGGCAAGGCGGACGGCTTTCTCTATGCCAATGCAATTATCGACGATAATGGACTGAATAAACAAGGGAAATGGTCAATTGCATAATATCGGTTCGTGGTACGTACGTATAAATACAAATACAAACACAAACACTAATGCAGATGAATATACGAGTAGAGGGTACGAAGAATTGGGGCCGCAGTGGTACAGTTGCGAAGTGTGCGAGCGTCGAAAGGACGCGCACCGTCCGTGAAAGGGAGAAGGACGAATTGACTGAATAGCTGCGAACGGTGTGTGTCCTTAATTTATTTACGTCCTGAATTTAAATAAATGTGTGGAAAGGCGCCAGACGACGAGGCAATCAGACTAATAATCTACATCGATTCGCCCCTGCATCGGCCGACGCTGCTTTATTTATCATTCGTGTCTGCGCTAATCTAAATCCTTTTAAATTAGCCGCATTCATTTACACTCGGCTTTAATCCGTTTTAAAATGCCACTGTTTTATTTCCTGGCAAGATTTTTCAATTATTTTTAATTTAAATTTTGTTTATAATTTAAAATTAACAAATATTTTCATAAAATTTAATTTGTGTTTTTCATTCTGGAAGATCATATAAATCTTTTGCGAAATAACAGCGATTTATATTGAATAGAAATGAAATTTATTATAAATACTTTTCGGGATGGGCAGTGCCAAAGTGCTGCGTTTCTGTCTGCTTGAAGAATTTTCCGCATCGGTTTTAAAGCAAAAGCGAGAAAGACGGAAAATTTGGAGCGGATAGAAAGCGCGGGAGCAGTGTGCAAGAAAGCCCACCTTGAACGAGAGGTGCACATAAAATAGAAATTTATATTTCTTTATTGTACGTGACCTGAGTGTCAATGTATCGATGCGACCTTATATATTTATTTATACAGCTCCGTATAGATTCCACTATCGGATCGCTGTATTACAACGATACACCTACAACAACGCACACACTGGAGCCGAAACGAATATAGATCTCGTTCCGCTAGCTCTCTCGCTACTACTATATCGGAGATGTAAACGAGTTTCATCCCATTTCTCGCAATTGTCCTTGCGAACCTATGAGATTGTCGAGCACTGATTTTCGCATCTTTAAAATCGCTATCGCGGAAGTCGAAAACGCAGAATCCACAATGGAATTCCATTAAATTGCATTGCGAACTTTTAACGACACTATTAACATAACTATTAACAGTCCCTCTTCCGACAAGTTTTTCCCGTTTACTTTTATTTTATTTTATTCTTTGCAATTTGTAAAGTTTTCTTTTTTAATTGCAGTTATTTCATTTTTTTTTATTATTTAATTTTTAAAAATTAGTATTTTGGTGAAAAATAAAGTGGTTCACCTCTTTATTTCTTTAATTATCAAATGATTTTTAGGAAATTTTATGGATTTTTATAAAAGACGTTATTTCGGATTGATTGGTGTCAATTTTAATTTTCTACTTCTTCTACTTTCACAATAAATGACTATAATAATTGATTTTTAAAAGACAACCCCTTTTTTTTATCTTTGAGTCATTTTTAGTATAAAAACATGGTTTTCATTATTTAATTTTTTAATGCTGTAAAATTAATTTTAACAATGATTTTAGAAGACCAATAATGACAAATAAAATTAAAATTTCATTCTAAGCCTTAAATAAATTTTAATCATCTAAAGTTACATAAAAAAAATAACAACACTGTATTCTGAGGAGTATTAAATGGTTATTTTCAAAATAATTCAGTCTAATTGAGTTTTCCCACAAGGATTTTTTATTTCCAATTTTTTTTTTTTTTTTTGAATTGAAACATTTCAAATGCGTCACATTTAAAGAAACGAAACAAATGTAAATATTAAAGTTAATTCATTAAATGATTTCTGAACTATTTTTAAAATTAAATTTTTGTGGCACTGTAAATAAAATATCCAAAAATCCTAATTTTCATTAAGTAGAATATATTTAAATTTCTAACAAAAACAAAGAAACAAAGGGCAGAAAACCGAGTAAATAGTTAAAAAGGAAATTAGACGATTTTCGTAACGCTGGAGCAAAGCAGAAAATAAAGGTTTGCTAAGTGCGTTAACTGTTAATACTTGTCGCTGCCCGTCCCCCCAGTAAACAGTTTGCGGCCGAAGGAAAAGGCAAGGGTCTTACCGAAAGAAAGAAAGCGCCGAAGAAGGGAAAAGAAGTGATCTAGTTAGAGACGCGAAACAAGAAACGCAAGAGACCGAGAGAGAGAAGAATTTGTTTGTTGTGTGCATGCAGGATCAAGACTTTGTTTCGTCGAGATTAGCGCGCGCCCATAAAAACTTTCCGTAATATGGCAGATGCGAAAGATCAGAGACGATAAAATAAAGCCGTTGGCAAATTCTGCGCGACCATTAGGCGCACAATAAAATGTTAAATAACTAATTAAAAGTGGATGCGACTAGCAAGCGTCGCAACGGAACAAGAAGAAGAAGAGACAAGTGGCTGCCCGGCTGTGGCTGAAGCAGCGGATGAAAACCTTCTTCGTCCCCTTTCTGCAGCAGTTTTGAGCGCTGCAAGAGCATTGCTCCGCACATAGAGACGGGGCAAAAGAAGAATACGAAATGGAAACGCGAGGGACAAAACGGGCGCACCACTTTAATTAATAAACAAAGAAAGTGGAAGCACTTAACGAATTTCCAGCTGTGGGAACGGTGCGAGAAAGAGTGTGTCGATGCTTGGACCGCCGTTTGCGTCCCCCGACCAATTCGTGAATAACGTCGGTTTTCTTTCCGTTGCTGCGGAACGCGCAACAGAAATTGAGTTTCGCTGGAAAACAACCTCGTAAATCCCGTTTAATGACTAAATTGCTACTAGTCTATGCGTTAATGGCAGTGGGAGGGCTAATTTCCGCGCTAAGGTAAGTGTAACTAACTGCAGGATTGGGGCGTAAAATCCGACACCGCAACTTTCCTTGCGCTTTCGCGCTTACTGTAAGCGATCCTTGAAGCTCGCGGTTCTTCCAACAGTCCAAACTTCTATTTTAACTTCGCTTGTAACTTGCAACTATACTAATCACTAAAATTTAATATTTTCAAGTAAAATTTTTTATTCTGCATTAAAAAACTAATAAAAAAACTAAAATAAATGAAAAAGGATAAATTTGATTGTGCTTTCAATTTTCCAGCGAATAAAACCGGATGTTAGTGTTATCACAATACGCAGCATAATTTGCGAGACGTTGTCACTGGAGTAGCATCGAAATCCGGCAGAGCTTGCAAACCGCGCTCTTACTTTTCGGTTCGCACGCTCGTAACTATTTAGATAAGGGTGTGTTCACCCACGTGTTATTATTACAAACGCATTACACATAAGTTTTAACTGGCACCCTGTTAAGAAAGAACGAGCGAGAGCGATGATACGCTCTGTGGCTGTATGGGAGAAGCAAGAGTGGAGAAGCAGAGAAGCTCTACACGTGCGAGTTTTATAAAATCATATCTAAACGGCGTCGTTTGCTCTTTTTGCCTTCATCCTTTCGTTACGTTATCCAAAGAAGAGTCAACAAGAGCATTAAACGCTATAGATAAGGAGCCGACATTTTGCCTAACCACTATAAAGGCTAAACGATTTTTCTTCTTTTTTTTTGTGGTGTGTGTGTATGTTATATTCAAGTTAACAACCCTTGTATCATAAATAGTTTCGTTATTTATGCAGCTTAATATTTTTTTTTTAAGGATTATAGTTTTTGCAATGGTTCAATGATTTTTTAGATTATCATCAGTAAAATTTGTTCTGTTTAAATGCTGATTGTAACTGACAAAGCCAAAATAAGTTGGAGAAAAGATTAAATGCTTGTAACAAATTTCAAAGGGGCAAAATTTATTAAATTCCTAATTTAAAAATATTTCTGGGTCAAAAAGTAACCTTTTTGACTTTTTTTAAATAAAAATTAAAAAAAAAACAATACATAAGAGATGCTAAAATTACTGCAAAAAAAATATACCTACAAAAGGAAATAATAAAAAAAATTTAATGCAAAAATGTAAAATAATTATTACATTTTATTACCATTTTTAATATTATTTATTATTATTTATTGATTAGACATTAGTAGATTAATTTTATGATATGTAAACATAAAAAATGAATTCATTAATTTTAATTTTTCTTTATATTTATTACAACTTTGCTACTCAAAGAAAATATTAGTAAAAGTCTAGGATTTTATAATTTCAAAAATTAAATCTACAAGAAAGAATGCACCAAATGGATCGTAAGCATTCAAAGAAATGCTGTATTTTCCTTGCGGAAGAAACGGCGGGAAAAATTTCGAATTCAAAATTATGTTTTCAAAATAATAAGTTCCCTAAAAAAAATAATTAATTATAATTTTGACTAAAAAATAAATTAATAAAATAAAAATGAAGCGAAAACAAATAATTATACCACTTTCCATGGACAATTCGTGATGTTTCCATGAATTAGAAACTGACCGAAACCAAAAGAATTGCTTTTAATGAAAGAACAAACATTTGCTGTAAACTCCAGAGTGAGGAATTTTCGAAAAGCTCCACTCACATATCTTTTGAGATCCATATGTATCTACAAATTAATAGGATAATAATTTTGGAAAAAATATATATATATTTAAAAAAATGAAATAAAACAAAAAAAAAACTTAAATTTCTTTTTAAATATTCGTACGTAAGCCGGGACCGTGGCTCAGTGGTTCGAGCTCCGGACTTCGGACCGAGCAACATGGGTTCGAATCCCACGGCCGGCAAGATATGGGTAGTGGTGTTTGGGTAGGCATCCCCATCACC